>JALPQD010000132.1:0-150000 GCA_023101885.1 Typhlomys cinereus
GGGATCTTGTGAAATTAAAGAGCTTCTGTTCAGATAAAGAGATTGTAACACAAGCTCAAAGGCAACCCACAGAATGGGAGAAAATCTTCACTAACCACATATCTGATAGAGCTCTACTGTCCAGAGTGCACAAAGAACTTAGAAAACTAAACATCAAGGAAACCAATGGCCCAATTAAAAAATGGGCCGTGGAACTTCAAAGAAACTTTACCAGGGATGAAATTAAAATGTCTAACAAATATCTTAAAAAATGCTACACTTCTTTAGCCATCAGGGAAATGCAAATCAAAACTTCCCTGAGATATCATCTCACCCCAGTGAGGATGGCAAAAATCCACAATACAAACAACACCAACTGCTGGAGAGGATGTGGAGAGGGGGAACTCTCCTACATTGCTGGTGGGAGTGCAGGCTCATACAGCCACTCTGGCGAGCCGTCTGGAGATTCTTAAAGTAATTAAAGATTGAAATGCCATATGACCCTGCTATTCCCTTTTGGGAATAACCCCCCATGCAGCAGAGGTTTGCCTCGATAGCACAAGCATGACCATGTTCATAGCAGCACTGTTTACAATAGCAAAGTCATGGAATCAACCCAAATGTCCAACAGTTGATGAGTGGATAAGGAAACAGTGGTACATCTATACAATGGAGTGCTACTCAGCCATCAAAAATGATGAATTCTGGAATTTGCCGGGAAATGGATGTCATTAGAAACAATTATATTAAGTGAAGTATCCCAAACCCAGAAAGTTAAGTGCCGTATGTACTCCCTAATAGGTGGCTCGTAGTACCAAACCCACCCAGCCCATCTTGAGACACTTATAGGTAAATCTATGTATTACCTACAGTAATTGCAAGATTATGAACAGGAGGGTCCGGTTGGAGGGCCACACCAGAAACAAGGAGAAAAGTGACCATTACAGTAGAGTAGAGAAAGTAGGCTCCATCAATGATTGCAAGAAAGTAATGTGACACCTAGTTAAGTTCACAGACATTCGTTCCTGATCATTTACAACTAAGGGGGTATGAACTCACCAGAAGGGGAGGGCATATAGTCCAGCAGATTAAAAAGTAACTATTTTTAAATGGGTGATTGACCCCTCCCATTGCCAAATGCCATATGACCCTGCGATTCCATTTTGGGTATAAGTATTACAGCTACCCTTGAATGTGCTCTTATAATAAGACTCCAGTTTAACAGCTTTCTGTCTCTGGCCAGGGGGTGACATACAGTGCCCATCACGATGGAGTGAAGGGCATTGTAGGAGCAACAAAACTGCAAAAGAAAATCAACAAACCATTATCCAGAACTTCAGAGACTCTATATCAACCACCTAGAACTAGGCCAGACTAATCTCTCCCCATCCTGAAGCTCAGGGACATTGTGGAAGAGGGGGCGGTAAGAGTGTAAGAGCACAAGGATGGGAGGAGCAATGATTTGCAAGATACTCACACAAGTTAGGGCCGAAGCAATCATAATTGGACATTGCATGCCCGGCACAATATCCAACACACTATTGACCTCACAAAGTCTAGCATCTGCTAATGGCACCAAGATCCTTGTAGGCAAGGGATTGACAGCCACAGTAGTGTTCCTATGCTTAAGGGGAACACAGGAAAGGGTTCAGGGGAAGGCCACTGGGTCCTTGTATGTCATCGGAGAGGAGAGCCCAGAGGAGAGTCAGGCATGCACAAGAAAGGACTCTGGGAATTAGGGCGGGAGGCACGGGGGTATGGGGAGGCAGGGGTGAGGGGAGGGGGAGCAGGGGCTTCGGGGGGAGGAGGAGGGAGGGAGGGAACTGATATACCTATTAAGTTTGTATGAGCTGAAAATAATAATAAACAATGTATTAAAAAAAAGAACATGGAGAGAGTAGTTCCACTTCCCACAGTGAGCATTAAACTTCAATAGTCCCTCAGGGATGGATTTGCCCAGAAGCGTTTCCTTCTTCCATAATGAATGTCCAGAAGTCAAAGCTTGTGCAGCTCTTGTTGAAGTAAACATGGTTGTAGCAAGTTCTTGTATCCAGCAGCCCTGTTGAGTCCAGAAGACACTATTAGCATCACCCCTTCCCAACTCTGTGGCTCTTGTAGCCTCACCATACTCTCTTCCCCAGCGGTCCCTGAGCCTTGGAGTAGATGATTTAGATATCTTGCTCAGGTCTGAGAGTTTTGTAGTCTATTCTTCAGGCAACTGTAACTCTCAGTATTAATGCCTTCCATTTAGAAAGGATGATTCTTGATTGAGGGCTGATCTATGGGTATGATGGTAAATATTTAGAAAACATCCCTATTGAAAAAACACAGTAGTATGTTTTTCCACAGAAGCTGGTAAAAAATTGTTTTACTGCCTGAATTTTATAAGTTGCTACTCTCCCTTCAGAAGGCAATGCTTCAACTCAGGAGAAATTGTCAGGCAACAGACCTCGAGTCACACTGATCTACTTTGGAAAACTATGAGTTGAAGTTATGAAACTGGTTCTAAAACTGTCCAGATCGGCATTTGTCTGAAAACTTAGAATTTCCATGTAATTTAGACCAAGCAACTTCTGTATTTCATTGTTTCTTAGTTAAGTATTTATGAATGAAATGATTAGTAACTTCATAATTTCCACCAGTTCGGGCAGATACTTGCCAGGGGCATGACTGATGAGGATGTTTCTCTGCCTCGAGAATGCTGTGTCCTCCAGAAGGAAAGAATTGGAATGCTGCAGCCATACACAGCAGAAAAGACAGACATTTCTTCATGTGTCAATGATGTGATAGTTCAACAAATTTAAGATTTTAATAGTTTTTACTTTGAATGTCTTTGGAATCGGGATGTAACATTCTTTGATGATATCTCATAGTATCACATTTGAAAAAAAAAGTAGAATGTCAAGAACCATACAGGGATGTGTCCTATAATTGATAGTTGCGGGCTCTCCAGAAGCTGCGTGCTGTGCAGCATAGCATTGGTGGCAAAGTGGACATGGTGTATGTACATGTGTATTTAAAGCCTTGTTTTTTCACCATTATTTCACCATTATTTACTTCCTTCAGCCTAAATTTCTTGACCACTAGTCAGTACAAGCAAAATTATCAGTCAGTACAGACAAAATTATCTGCAGTGTTAACATTCCAGCCTTTTAGCACATGATGCTGCTGATGATTCTGCGTCCTATCGGAGTGTGAATCTCCTATGCACATACTCATGTGTCTGAACACTTTGGTGTCCAGCTGGTGGTGCTGTTTGAGAAGGTTATGGAACCTTTAGGAGGTGGAGCCTTGCTTGAGGAAGTGCATCAATAGCAAGGGTAGTTCTGAGGTTTGATTTGGCCTAACTTACTCTTTCTGGATTTTTCTGCCTCCTTACAGTTGCTGTAATGCAAGCCAGTCTCCTTCTGCTGTGTGTGCCCTGCCATTATGGACTTTATTCTCTCTGGAACCACTGGACAAATAGTAAGCTTTTTCTTCCTTAAGTTACTTGGGTCGTTTTTCATAGCAATAGAAGAGTAACTATACTATCATAACTTCTATGATTGACTGAAGGAAAAAAGGACACAACAGGGAACGATGAATAGAAAACAGCAAGCCACAGTTCTATACCAATTAATCTTATTTGTTCATTTCAGAAATGAAAGACAGGAGCTTTTTTTTTTGGTTACTCTGCCTTTATGTTATCAAGGAAGAATTATGCCAACATATGCCAACCCCAACGTATAGTCATCTAAGTGTAGTAGAAATAAATTATCACTGCAGATGAATTGGTCCTCCATGAGGCTCTGTTTATTTGAATGACAGCATCCCCTAAAATGCATGATGAACCTTAATCTTCAATAAAGTGATATGAAGACATCCAAGATTCGGTCATGAGAGTTCTGTGATCATAGGATTCCCATTCTATGAAAGGCCTGCCGGTTAGAGGCAATGCTCTCCTTTCCTTCTGTCTTTTCTGCTGTGTAAGCCTGCAGCATCCTTTCCTTCCTTCTGGAGGACACAGCATTCTTGTAGGCAGAGAAGCATCCTCATCAATCATGCACCTGGCAAGTATCTCCAGAACTGTGGAAATTAAATTTCTCTTCTCTATCTAAAGGACCCAGTTTAAGATATTGTATTACAGGAGCATAAAAGGACTGAGGCAGATCCATAGGCTCGAATTATATACAACATTATGAATGAGCACTTAAATTTCACATCTTTCTTTTAAATACCTTTTCAGCTTTCACTATTCCCATGCTTTCAGTTGCTATGGGTTAATGTAATTTTGGTGAGATTCTTGATTACTCTTTGGAAGGAAATCTGGATGAAATATGTAAAAACTGAAACTTTAAACTCCCAAAGACACTACTATGGTATGCCGTGTACACACATGATAGGGGCTATCACTTTCCTGCATCACTGCCTGTCATCCATTTTCCAAAAGCAGCAAGTGAGAATGGAAGCTGTCATCTGGACCTCAGGGCTTGCTGCAAATCCTTTGGGCAGCACATTTCTACTCACTTCTTTAAGCACTGAGCTTATAGCCCTCTCTTGATAACCAGAACTTGACTTTATCTGTGCCTGTCACTCTAGCCAGCGCTAGAGATTTGCTCCTTATTCTTGTGTTCCACATCATTTTAAAGCTTTAGCTGTGGTTAGAGACTGCTTTCAAAAATGTCCCTCTGGTTATAGCTGTCTGTCTTCCCATTGCATTCATGTTGCAGGTACGAAGACCCTAAGACAATAAAAGAGATATCCTATGAAATACCGAGCAGGCAAGTTGGTGATAGTGGATCAATGTAAGGCAATAAAGGAAAGATAAACTTTCAGAATACTTCATGCCCTTGCATATGAAACTGAGAATGGCCTGTTAAGTAATGAATGTGTGTCAATAATTTGTAGAAAAATTATTAAAAATGCCCTCTGAGATTTTTGTTCTAATGATAAATGCGATAACCGTCATTAAAATGACTTAAATATAGCTGAATGTCATTTGTTTCTTCTTGTAGCATTCCAATAAAATAATCTTTATGAACTCTTGGAAAGGTCTTAATTGCTTTGTACCTATGACAGCTCTGGATGACTAGTAATAACCATTTGCCTTTTGTGAGAATTATGAACTGCCAAGGTTAAAATGTCACTTCCTGAGGGTGAGAAAAAGTGTTTCATCCATTTTGGCTATATTTTTATAATTATCTAGAAAAATTAAAAGAAGCCATATAACTTTAAAAAGCCTAATAGCTTGTTTCAGACAGTCTGGTGTTTTATGCTAAGGTATAATTTGGGACACACTAATTTAGTTATCACTGACCAGACGAAGTGTTAGTGAATCTGTTATATTCTGGTCAAAATAGCTTTTAAAGAAAAGTTCTGAATGTATGTATTTACTGTGGATAATTCAAAAATTTTATTTAAATTGAAAATCTTAGCATATCATAGATTAGCAAACAGTAACATCATTAATGATGGAAAATATTACATAGTATATGTAAATAGACTTATCATATTATTAAATGAGTATAATTCAAATATGCAGTTTGCTGTGCATAAATGCAGAGTAAATTTAAGAAGATATTTATTGGACTTCCATCTTAGGAGATTACAGTATGCACTGATATGTATGTGTAGCAAAAATTTCTGAAACATTTGATTTATTACATGCAGAAAGACAGAAGGGGGAGGGGGAGGGGAGAGAGAGAAAGAGAGAGATTGAGAGAGAGAATGTATGGGGCACAAGTGGAAGCCCAAGATAGCTTTTGGAAGTCAGTTCTCTCCTTCCGTGAAGATTCTGGGAATTGAGCTTAGATCACTAGACTTGCAAGGAAGTGCCTTTACCTGCTGAACTATCACAGGAATCCAAATTTACTTTTTCTTTTTGTTAAATTGGATTGCCATTTGTAAAATGGTCCCTGGTGCTTCCTTGAGAAATTGTCCCTCGATGGTGGAGGTAAGGGTGGATTAAGGTGTGCTCTGACAGGCTATTTTAGTGATCACTGAATAGCAAGTCTGACAGAAGGAGGCCGCCAGTCACACTCAGCAGAGCAGGGCCAGAGGATAAATGTACTACCTAACTCTGATAAGGGCAGAAGACACCACAGCAGTTTTTCAAGTAGGGCTGGATGAAAGGTAACTGGCACAATTGTGACAATAGGGACAAAGGGCTCTGAAATGTTATATACCCCAACCCTGATCTCAGCTGATACACAGTCATTTGTCATGTAAACAGAATGTATTAGTCACCACTATACTTGGGATTTTTTCTGATATGAAAATTGATCAACATTTCAAAAAAATCCACAATAAGGATGTGAGGAGTATGTGTACTAGGGATGAGGGCGAATGCTTTGCTCTCCAGATCAGATGCAAAAAGACAAAAAAACAAAGCCATAAGTTAATAACTGAACTTATTATGATGTGTAACTCATATTGCAATCTGAAAGTTAGTGAGGAACATATTTTTTTTGTTTTGTAAACAAAGCAAAAATGATTGTCTCATGGCATCTCTCAACTACTGCCCTTCTACCAGGACCACTCAGCAGGTTCATTGTGATTCATTCTGCTAATTTGCTCATTCCAACATCAGTCATTCCTCTGCATCTGCCTGTCTATCTGTCTGTCTGTCTGTCTGTCTATCTGCAATCTATCATCTATTTATGTCAGTCATCTGTCTATCATGTATCTGTCATGTATCTCAATCATTTGTCTATCATCTAAATATCTTACTATGCTTCTATCTTGCAACATTTTGATCATTTGTCCATTGTCTTTGAAAATATATTTAAATTATTTGAAATTGACACATGCAGAGCATCTTTCTTGTTTTGCAAATTCCAGAGACCCCATGGCCTTCCCTATTCTCAGTCTGGTGTTCTCCACAGTTTTGTCAAGATTTCAGTGTGAAATTCTTCAGAGAGGTGAGAGGTAATATATTATCAGTATTCGAGTATAAGAAAGATTGGTTTAGGTCTCTGCTATGTAGCTAAGGATAACTTTCAACTCCTTTTCTCCCAAGCCCATCATTCCAGAGTACTGGGATACAGGCATGCAGCATCATACCTGAGATTGAATCCAGTGTCTTGCATACAAGCAAACAATGTACCTCTAGATAAATATAGACATAAATATAAATATAGAATATTATTCAGATTTAAATATGCTGGATTCTATATGAAATACAAAATTTGTGGAATTCAATAATAATTATAGAAATTAACTTTTCTATAAATTCCAAGACCCAAAACAGATTTTTCACATTGTTTAAATATTTGAGTAATATACTTAATATTATCTAAAGTGATATTATAAAAGTCAGTCTTAGCTCATGGACATGTAATATTAAGTTACTTATCCATACATGTTCTACAAAAGAATGAAGGAAAAGCATGAATAAGAAATTTTCAGAGTCAATACTGTAAACAGAAGCATCATCTGGACTCTGCATAACATGATGAAATATGATAGATTCATAAATGTGGAAAATAAGTCATAAAATGGCTCATATATAAGAAAAATATATATGAAGAAACCAGTGAGGAAAAATAAGAGCCCAGGTATTTCTTTCTTTATTTTTCACTGGAACATTTATTAGTTCATAAGGGAAGACTGGCCTCCCAGGAACATGAGCGCCCCAGCTGCCTACATTTCTATCAGTGAGAGATTCATTTGTTTAACGAGTACAAGCCCTCTGGGAATTACCACCTGGAAGATGCTCTTTCCAGGTTATGGACCAAAGCCAGCTGCTTCAAAGTTTGCAGAATCTAGGTAAAATATAATTAAAATTTCAAGCTAAAGGAAGCAACTGGGAAAGTGTTCCTCACCCCAAAACCATCAGAGATCATGCTGCAACCTTGGCCCTTAGCCAAAGTACAAGTCAATGTATAACTCAGTAGGTAGAATCTCAAATGTTACTATTTTCTTAATGAAACAGATGTATGATTCATGTTCCTAAATTATTTTTGAGCATTCATTTATTAGCTAATATGTCTAAAAGGTGAAACATCTTTTATTAATACATTTTTGTTTTTTATTATTTTATCATTTCATACATAAGTATAGTGAATTTATCTTTTCGTACCTTAATCCCCAATCCCATTACAACTTTTTTTCTTTTCTGCCTGCCTCCCTCCTATTTTCATGTTTTTTTTTTCCCCATGTGTGACCCTCTGAATTTCAGCTGAGTTGCCATTGATGGGACGTGCCTGATCACTTACTGGAGCAAAATCATCTATTAGTGAATTTGTCACTGAGGAAAAGTATCCTTCCTCCATAAGCATTAACCTTCATCTCCCTCTGAGGAAAGTGTGGGCCTCTTGAGAGCTTTCCTTTCCATGGGTATTTGTTGATAAGACAGGTTCCTTACGCATCTTGTGGAAATACACACAATTGCAGTGAATTCGTGGATGCGACAGCTCTATCTTGTCCAGAAAATAGCGTCTGGCTGCATCTCTAACTCCCTTCAGGCCTTTCTTTGACAATTTCATGTAGGAACACAATGAATTTACGCCATTTTCCCCAATATTACCTGATTCCATTGCCCCTCCATATTCCACTGAAACCTTCTTGTTCTTAATCAGTATCTCTTCTACTTTCTACTTTCATGTTTTTTTTGTGTGTGTATGTGAGCCATTCTTGCACCTAATTTATAACTCTCAATTTATATCCCAATGTTCCCATCTAAGACTGAAGAATTCGTGGTGGGGTGGGTTGGATATCTACAATGCCTCAGTTTTGTGGTGGGTAAGATGGCCACTGTTAATTTGTTTACCTGTAGGAAGCAAGCAGCTATAATATGTGGAGAGTACATAGCCATTTTAACTGATTAGTTTTTTTCAACTAAATTGTTTACACTTGTCCTTCCTACTCAAGAATGAAGAAGTGTACTTTCTCAAGGTGCATGTATGCTTATAAGGAGTTTGTGTGTTCAATTCACCTTTTAAAAATGTTCCCACACTCATGGGATAATTAAGCAATATTACATTCACTTATTGATGTTCAACATCTTTCAAGCTCTTGTTGAAAGAAAATGAAGAAAAACTTATCTAAAATATGCCATTTGAGTTCTTTCAGATACTTCATCTTTGGATGAAGCCAGCATATTAGGAAGCTTCTTGTGTAATCTAAATTTTATTGTTCCCTTCTCCTTTGGAGTCTGTATCGATTTTCACTTTGATGCAAGGATATTAAAGTATTTGAAGGATCTTGCATAGAACTGCCTGATGAGACATGTTGTTTTGTTCAATGTAAGAGTGCTGTCTGTTGCAGCTATACTTTGTTCTCCAAGAGAACTTATGAAGAAATTCCCTTCGGGGAACAACACACAAATGCTTATTTGTGTTTCTTCTTAATAACTAGTTTATATATGGCCCATGTGTATTAAAGAACTAATTCTGCCTTCTGTACTCACACTGGATGCTACAAAGTTGAAGTATGGCTTTTGTCCAGCAAGCACGCAGCATTTTAAGAAGGAGCTGAATAAGCTCAGTAGGTCAAGAAAAACAAAGCATGAAGTCATGAATGTGGGATGTTGATTTGAATGGCTGTACGGGAGTAGAGGAAAATAATCAGAAAGTATTACATGCATGTATGAAATTGTCAAAGAACAAATTTAGTTAATAAAAAATAATCTACCAACTTTTGGTCTTCATCTCTATGTTCATTTACCCTCTAAATTTGCCTTTCTTTGCCAATATAAATCTATATATATATATGTATATTACATATATATTTTTTGCTAATATATAGCTCATCATTTAAGGCACTCCAATAATGAAGAAAGATATAAAAATAAGTATGATGAAAAGCTAATAAAACTTCCTGAAAAAATTCCATTCTTCACTAATCCAAGATCTCTACCTTATCAGATATTTAATTCTTTAGATGTACTAAGCTCTTTTCTGTTTTATCTGTTCTCAAAACAGATTACATTGACTCGACAAATCCATTTTGAACTTAGCCTTCTGGTATATCCAGTGTCCCTTGTGTTAAAGTCCTGCCAAACACTAATGGCTCCTTGGAGTTTGAGGACTCTTTCATTTTGTTTTTATTTTGGTTCAATGCTAAGGTTGCCTCTACTTAGAAACTTTCAAGTTTTCAATGCTCCCTTCTAGCCCTGCATCTTATAATCATGCTGTAACAGCTCAGACAATTTTCTAAGTTGTAACCAACTGACTACTGCATCAGTACTTCATCCTGCTCCCAAGTTCCTCTTAAGATAACTGTTTTTTTATTGTTTTTGGTTTAGTGGAAACCTCCATTTTAATATATTTGTATACAAAAAATACATGAAATGGCATTCTACATAATAATCATGCTTAATTATCCTTGGAAGTTCTTTTCATTTTATTAAGTTTGTTGTTTGGCAACTTCATTTCTGTAATGTGAATACCTTCTTTTCTGCCTTCTCTTATCTCCCTTTGTCCTTTTGCCAGATTTATGATTTTGATTTTGTTTTGTGCCACGTGGGATTTCATTAGGGCCTTTTGTGTGGCCACCAGATTGGAGCTCTCTACTGAAGTGTGGTGGACTTACGAGTAGCTAAACAAGATTCTGGATTCATCCCTTCTAGAATCCATGAGTAGCAAAAAGTTTGAGAGAGAGATTGAGCTCCTTGAGCCCTTCTATCTATGTCTTACTCTTGAAGGGCCTGGTCTGTGTTAAGCCCAGTTCAGAGATATGGAGAGGCTGTGAATTTGTGACCACTGATAATGATGTTTCATAATCTTTGTCCTTAACTTCTGGCTCTTATGTTCTTTCCACCTCTCTTCAACCATGTTCCCTGAGACTCAGCAGGAATGGTAGACATGTCTTGTTAGTGCTGAAACCTTGGTGTCCTTGTCTTCAGCATCTTGTGTGACCACGGGTCTCAGTATTCATCACCATCCACTGGAAAGAGAGGACACTGAGGGTAGTATTGCTTCTGTGTACAAACAGAGACAGTAGAAGGAAATTTGATGTTATGCCAATTTAGATAGACAACATAATTAGGTTCTTTCTTAGGGTCTATGATCCCCTCTGCTCTGGTTTTGAAGTATCAGGATGGGTTTCCTCCTATTCATTTCCCTCAAATCTAATCAGAGAGAAGTTATTACTCTTACTATGACAATTGTGCCACTATTACACAAATGGTCACAGCTTGTCTGGCAGGTTGTTATTTTAGTTTGTATGGAATTATTTTCTTTATCTTTTTCTGTATGTTCAAAAGTTTCCATAATGAGAATAATTATAATCAAAGAAAAAAATGCATGTATCTTTACATACTGACCCATCTAACCATTAAACTACATTCAGTCATGATGCTAATTTTCCCATTGTTTTCCTTGCCTTTCCTTTCCTACTTTACCTAGAGTTCATCAGTCCTGTTCTATCTCATTTGATAAGGGAAAATAGCCTTTTCTAAAAAGTGGCTTTGCTTATGAGGGTAGTACATTGTTCTAGGCAGATTTAGACCATCATCTTGAAGCCAGGGGTTGGAGCAAAGAAATGATGGCAGAGGGATGTTGTAGGCAAGAAAGCTTGTGAGGTAAAGCTTTGGGCAAATGACCATATATCAGGTCAGGACATCAATCTCAGCAACCTTTTTAATGAAGTCAGGAAGTTTGCAATAGAACCATGATCCATGATGCTTTGGGCTTCTCAGCAGAATGTGGTCACTTGAAATTACTCTTTTATTCCTACTACATTTCAATGATATTGCATTTCCTTTATCTATGCTTCACAGGCACTGACATTCTTTATTTTACAAGGTGAAGGTATATGGTAACTCTACCTCTAGGAATTCTTTTCAATGCCATTTTCCAGCGGTGTGTAGTACTTTGTGTTTCCATGTCATTTTTGGCAACATTCCTGATGCTTCACTTGTCATTATCTCTGCAACCAGTCATCTTTGATGCCACTCTATAATCTCTTTGAAGTGCCATAATGGTGCCAATATAAAATAATGAGCTTAGCTGATGTGTATTATGTTTGTTCTGGTTGCTTCTTTAACCAGCTGCTTGCTTATCTCTCTCCTTTTCCTCAACCTCCTTGTCCCTGCAAGGTATGACGATACTGATATTATGTCAGTTAATAACCACACAGTGATCTTTACTTGTTCAAGTAAAGAGGCCACCTTAAAAAAACTAGAATAATTAAGCATATTAAAGAAGGTATGCTGAAGGCTGAGATGAGCAGAGAGCCCGATCTCATGATAAACAGTTACTCGATTTGTGAATGCAATGGACAAGTTCTTAAAGGAAATTAAAAGTGCCGCTCCAGGGGGCATGTGAATGATAAGAAAGTGAAATAACCTTATTATTAATACATAGAAGTGTTAGTAGTGTGGACAGGGCAACCCAGCTACAACATTCCTTGAAATCAAAGTCGACTCATAAGGAAGACTCTGGTTCTATTCAACTCCACATAGGTGACAGAAATGAGGAGAGATATTTGAAGCTGACAGAGATTGGCTTATAAACTTTTAAGAAAGAGACCATATCCAAACATAAAAGTCCAAGGTGAAAGCAAGTACAGAAGCTTCAGCAATCCATGCAGGTGATCTAGGTAAGACAAAATGAAAGGGCCCAAACTACCCAGCAGATTCCATTGTGGAAGAGGAACCTGATGGTATGATGGAGTTACTGCAATCTCGTGATGGAGCTGCAACAAATGTGAAGTCCCTTCTAATGGACGGACAAAGGAGCAACATGCTGAGATCGTGTCTACTCCTAGTCTCCTAATGAAGACACAGTGAGCACTGCTGAAATGGCAGGAAGAGTGTTGGAAAGTCTCATGAGTGTCGGTATTTGAGTGTAGATGTGGAGCTCTGAGGATGACTTCAGATTTCTCTACACTTTCCTTCTTGTTTGAGACAGGGATTCTTCAAGTTCACTATTGTAAATACCAAGCCAGTTGGCATGCAGAGTTCTGGCATTCTTCTGTCTGTGCTTCCCATCTCTTTGTAGAAGTGCTGGAGTTACAGATACCACTGCGTCCTGCATGTTACATGCGTTCTGAGGATCTGACCTAAGGTCTCCGTGCTTGAATGGCAAGTGCTTTACCCACTGGGCAGAGCTCATAGTTGGCGCATCCGTTGTCCTCTCACATGGACCAGGAAGCAGACAGGAAGAGGGCAGGTGGGAACCAGGGACTACACACCCTTCCAAGACCTGCCACTATATCTGCCATTAAGTTCCAGTTTCTAAAGATTCCACAGCTTCTTAAAATATCACTACTAGCTGGAGAGTAGGTATTCACCACATTTGCCTGTGGAGGCCTTTCAGATTCAAACTGCAGCAGGGTATGCGTTTTGTTTTTAAGAAGTATGTCAATGCCACTGAGTCCTTACGCCTCACTAGAGTGGAGGACTCAGAGGGAAGTTTGGCATTCACACAAAAGGATGCTCCAGGGAATGAGGGGGGAGGGGAGGGGGAGGCACTGGGAGAAGGGAAGGAAGGGGAGTGAAAGGAAGGAGAAAGGGGGGGAAGGTACAAAGGGGACTGAGGAGGTGTTGGGGGAGGGAGGGCACAAGGTACTATAAAGCGTGCATGATTGAAGAAAAATAAATAAATATAATAAAAAATAAAAAGTATGCTATTACATACCAACAGACTGTAACATAATAAAGACAACATTTATAAATACTGGATATCCAAAAACAATTATGCAAATGGGTTTATGGTGATATTTTCTTTATTGTTGTGGCCTGGAATGAAACTTATAAAAATGCTAAATTGCTTGAACCACAAAAATATTGTATTAAAGGAAAACAAAATCTTAGAAAAATAAGAAAACAGAATTCTTATATAATTCTATTAGGCCAATGGATAATAATTACAATGAAAATGTACCTGAAATATGACCTACCAGTCTCATATTGGGAAAGCTAAGCACTGAGAAATAATTGGTAGGCTTATAGTGTGTGTGGGAGGGGCTCTGGAGATTAAACACAGGCCTTTTGCATGCTAGGGGAAGCAATCTACCACTGAGTTACATTGACACCCTTCTTTTTATTTTGAAACAGTTACCCAGGCTGGATTTGACCTCCTTTTGCAATCCAGACTTGCCTTGAATTTAGGATTCTCTTCTCTAAGCTTGGGTAGCATGTACCAAACAAGTCTGGGTTGCTTGTAATTTTTTATATAGATATATTCTTCCTCCTGTAATAATAATATTAACATGAAGACTGTTAAAAACAAAGGCGAGAACTGCAAAAAGAAGAGTTCTTTTCCTGAGAATCCCTTCCTGGGTGAATTACTACATGACAATTTCTGAGCTGATAGTAATTATGAAACTACATTGTCATTTGTTCCCTGGATTTAAATTGATAATTGTGCTGGAAGCTCAGAAGAAAGATAATTAGTATATTTCACAGTGGAAACTGGAGACATACTACTTCTCAGATGACATTAAATAACTTGGTGCACAAAACTGAAAATGCTAATCTAGCCTGAAATTTATGTGCATTAAAGAGTTTGTTTGATTTTAGTATTTTCAGTTAGAGCTAGCCTATCTGTATTTGGCTGATGGAAAGCATATGTGCACACATGCATAGGTGAGTGTGGTATATGCATACATCATGCACACACACCTCTGTGCACACATACACATACCTGTAAAGCAGGCTGGAGAAGGACATCAGGCATTCTGCTCTTTCATTCTCCATCTTATTCCTTGGAGAAAAAGGTTTTTTTTTTATTTTGAATTTGGTTTTTTAAACTTTTATTTTTTATGTGTGCGTGTGTGTGTGTGTGTGTGTGTGTGTGTGTGTGTGTGTGTGTCTGTGGAGGCCCAAGGGTGATTTTGGGAATCATCCTTGATTGCTTCTCTTTGCTTTGCTCTGAGATTTCACAGGCTCTGCCCACCAGGCTCTGGAAGTTCAGGTGGCTGCCATTTTGGCCTGGTGTTTTTACGTGAGACCTGGGATCAGAACTCAGGACCTTCTGTCTGCAAGACAGAGTCTTCAATCCTGGGCCATCTTTCTAGCCTGAGAGAAAGTTTCTTACTGAACCTGGAGCTAGACTGGCAGATAATTACCTCTAATGTTCTCTTTGCTCCCCTGAATACTGGGACTACAGAGGCACCTGTGGGCCAAGTTGTGTATTATTTTTTTAATGCGTGCATTGGGATTCAGACTCAGGCTCCTATACTTGCAACAGTAACTGCTCTTACCCATTAAGTGATCATTCCAGTCCCTTGGATAGACTTTTATATGCCTACATAGTCTCAGGCATACACTTAATGTTCTGAAATATAGCTAGAAGTGCAGATTTTATTATTTATAAATGAAGTAAAATCTTTTATTCTAAGTTTCCAACTTATATAAAGGTGTTTATTAAGATTGGCTTTTAAGTGAATCTCACTAGTAATTTTATGTGAAGCTCTGCATCTGGGACCAGCCTCTCAGATTCATTCCTGGACTCTCCTTGCTTTGATTACAGAAAGCCTAATGGAGGATATCAGAGATAGAGGCCCTCTAAACTTGGAGCCACTTCTTCTCAACAGCTTGTTCACAAAAGGAATGTGGTTTCTTACTGTTTAAAATGAAGAGAAAGGAAAAAAATGGAAATAGTTGCAGAAAATTGGAGTCTCTTCGAATAAAATACTATTAAATACCAAAGATGACATTACAAAAAGGGAAATGGTCTTATATTTTTAGAATCTCCATGAAGAGTATAATAGAGGAAATAATAAACCAAGTGAACAATTTAAAAATTATAACAATATTGTCTGTTGTAGTTACGACATGGATTTTTAATAGCAGCTATTATTTTAATGATTTCCTCAAATATGAGTGGACTATACAGTTTTGAGAATCACTTATGAAAATAAATTTACTTAAAAGTCATACTTATCACTTAAAAAGCAGAAATGGTGACCTTGAACATTTCAAGTGATTTTTGTTGGTTCAAAGATAAGATAAAACCTTATTAATTCAGGTTCTATTTAATTTAGAATT
The DNA here is from genome assembly GCA_023101885.1 of Typhlomys cinereus. NCBI lineage: Eukaryota > Metazoa > Chordata > Mammalia > Rodentia > Platacanthomyidae > Typhlomys > Typhlomys cinereus. The sequence goes on from JALPQD010000132.1 coordinate 15,896, forward strand.
TGTCATCATTTGCCGGGGATGACATTTCCTTTCATATTATCTGGAAAGTTTTCACTGAATTGATGAATAGTTTAAGAAGATGGCAGAGGGGGGCATTTAACCTTTATAAAAGAGAAGACATAATTTTAGAAGAATTTACAACATTGTTCACATGCAAATGGATGCTATTATTTATGAATTGATTTTTGACTATAGAAAAGCCTGGACTAATTTGTTTTTATTAATATAGTTTTAGTTACTCTAGCAACATACAATAATTCCAACTAATTAAAGTCAACTGGATATCTTATTACTTATTTGACTATTCAATAAGTGTTTGTTGAGGGATGATAATGCATGAAGTCCTATGAAGGGTTTGCAGACTGATGCCGTCCCTTCTATTGTACAGGTTTGGGACTATTGCATGTTTTTAAACCTCTGATTTTGTGATAGTGAAAAATGTCTAGAAAGGCTCCAAGTCTATATGCATTCCTTTTGTTTTGTGAAGCGGCATGGTTTCCTATAGCCTCGGTTGGCCTCAAACTTGCTGTGGCCCAGGCTGAACATGAACTCTGGATTCTCCTGCTTTTTGTGCTAGGATCACACTTATGTGTCACCTCACCAGCAGATATATGTATACTTATTTACAAATTACATGCATGTAAAATTTTACTATTATTTGAGTTATATTATAAACTAATTAAAATAGTATAAACAGGATGAGATAAAAAGAAACATAAGTTAAAGTTTTAATAATGCATCTCTAGTTCAGGTGGATCCCCCTATTTTCCTATTGCCTATATAGGAAACTGCTTAGTGGATGAGATAGGCACTAGCTTAGTAGAAATATATTTATATACTTACAAATATTAAAAAGTATCATTGGGTTTGTGAGATATTTCAACAGCTAAAGATGCCTGCTATACAAGCCTGAAGACCCAAGTTCAGTCCCCGAAACCCATGTAAAAGCAGAAGGAAAGAATTGAATATACAAAGTTCTCATCTGACGTCCATGTGCATGCTGTGACAATTGCATGAATCTAGTGAATTCATAATATTTTCAATTGACACGTGCAAATTTCAAATACACACATGGCAATAATATTAAATTTAAAAGAAAAACTACTATAGGATGCAGATGTAGCTCAGTGGTAGTATCTGAATTTGCACCTGCAAGGGCCTGGGTTCAATTATCAGATATGCAAACAAAAATTACAGTAAAAAAAGCACAGTTGAGAGACAAAGAGAGAGAATTAAACAATCCTACCAAGAGGACAGAAATACAGTAATGGGGAAGTACTTGAATTGACATCTGAATGAGCCAGGTCAAATGAAATAGAAAAGTATCCCAGGGCTAGGGCTCTGAGCAAGTGGTGGGGAGTTTGCTGTGTGTGAGCAGGGAGGGAGCACAAGCGAGGGGTGAGGTAAGAGGCCTGTGGCAATAAATCACCCTTAAAGAAGAATAGTGGTAGGAAATGAGGAATTGTGGTACTGTGGGGCTTTGGAGAGTTAAGTAAGTTGCCACTACCTGGTTTAAATTTCAGAATACCACATTGGAATGATGACACTGAAATTTCGACTTTAAAATTAGGGGATTGAAGTTCTACTTGAAATGGGCAAGACTGGGGAAAGAATACATTGAGGTAATGGAGTTGTATTTTTAACATATTATTTGATATTTATTTATTAGACTAATAGCTTTCATAACAACTGAATTACGCATTTCAATGGTTTAAAAGAATAATAAATTGCTTTTACAGTTTGCTGTGGCTTCTGTCCACACGTTCACTTAAGAATTAACAACTTTTATTCTATCTCAAGTCTCCTGTACTGAGACAATAACTTAAACCACTTATTGGAAAAGGAGAGTCCAGAGAGCACATGCTTGCTTCTTATTATGCGTAAAGCAGAAAGACATATATCTATTCTGTTCATATTTGTTTGAAGAGGAATTAGCTACAAGGTCCTACAAAAATGCAAAGTACGCTTTATACTTCTATGAGATCAGCTTTCTAAGATTCCACATATGAATGAGATTATGAGGTATTTGTCTTTCTATGCCTGGCTTGTTTTCCTTAGTATAATGTCCTCCAAGGTGGTTGGGAGCATGTTTAGAAAAGAATAAACCACTTTTCCCAGGTGCTACTCAAACTGTCCTTTACTTGAAACATCAGTTTCTAAGTATTATCTGTGGAGAGAAAGTCATCACTAGCAGGAAGTGAAGATTAGAAATGTGGAGCTCATGAGATTGTTCAGTGGTTAAGGTGCCTATTTGAAAAAAGCCTGGTGACCTGAGTTTATTCCACAGAAGCTTACATGGTGGAAGGAGAGAATCGATTTAAGAAAATTGTCTTCTAAGCTACATCCCATGACACGACATTCTTTCTCTCTCTCTCTTTCTTTCTCTCTCCCCCCTCTTCCTATCAAATAAAATGTACTTAAAATACTAAAAATGTATATGTTGGTTAGCCAGATAGATAGATAGATAGATATTTAGATAGATGGATAGATAGATAGATATAAATAGATAGATAGACAGATAGATAGAAAGATAGACAGACAGATAGACACAAAGTCATTTTCTGTTATGATAAAAAATTTTTCTGACTGTGAGGATGAAGATATGGAATAGACTTTTCCATGGCTGATGAAAAAGAAATGTCTTTGTTTGTGGGAAGAGCATGAGAGGGTATGGTTGAGAAACAGACTTTTAATCATGTGTAAGGTTCTCTACTCGAGCAAAAGGGAGCATTAATCTTGGATGTTAGTGTGGTCATAAGTCCTGGCTTGTCAAACCCTAAGCCTTGTGACAGGTATTTGTTGTCACTAATGACTTTTTCCTTTTCATCTTTGCCCTTTGTAAAGGACATGAAGGATCTCGCCATGTGTTTTTTTTTCCTAGTGTGACTTTGCCCATTATTTTTCTTACTGCTTTGAGGTTTGAGGTATTTCAAGCTAGACTTTTCAGATGCACCTAAAATTTCATGTTCACTCTCCTGAAATGTGAACTGGGAGAGACAATGTGTGAGCAGCCCCAGGATTGTACAAATAGATTTCATAATGACACCAAAAACTTGCTGCTAATACTTACTTAAAATAATATCTTTTTAAAGTAATGATGAATAATACAAAAAATAAAAACAGATAGAGAAAATATATGTAAAAGTAGCAGTCTCTGATAGAAAATAAGAATAATTTTAAAGAAAATTAAAAGCCAATTTGACAAGGGCTATTTACATTCTCATTCTTTGAAGACTACTTTCTCTCTCTTCAGAATGATCTCACACATGAACAGTACTGTTGGACTAATTCAGCTGGGTCTGTTCTTTCTCTCCTAAAGCAACTTAACAAAAAATGTTCTCTTTCAGCAGCTTGATTTCCTTTCCACTTAACGATTTCGGCAGTGCGATCTCGGCAGTACTTTGTGTTCCTACTAGACCGTTTCCTCCTGGACTTTCTTTCTCCTTGACTGGCTCTTGTGATTTACAGTGTGACCTCCCTTCCTAAGACTGTGCCATGGTTATCTTCCTGTGATATCCACCAAAATGAATACAGTCTAATGAAACAAGGCTTTGATGAAAAGCAGATATTGACTTACTGAACATAAAATGATTCGAGCTGATTGTGAAATAAAATGCAAGCAAGGCACAGAAATTAGTTTAGAAAGGTTAAAGATTGTATTCTAAAATCTAAAGGCCAACTGTGAATAATTTTAGAAATTAAGGGTATTATTTAGTAATCATATTTATAAAACAAGTTTAACTTAATGGAGTAGATGAACATATCAATCAAGCATGAGGCTAATGCTCTTCAATCATGAAGACTCAGTTACATTTTATTTTAAAATAAACTATGTTTAGTTTTCTTTGAAGATGTTATTGTTTGGAAATGGATTAGCTAATCTTAGTTAATGCCAAGTGTGGTCAAGTTGACAATCAGGATTAACTATCACACATATATTTCACTGTGCATTTGGGGTTTTTCAAAGAACAGGGCACAGAGTGAAAGTAACTTTTATTTAATTTTGTTCATTTAGTGTTTCTGTGACTGAATATCACACCTGACTTGCTACAGCATACCTCTGTAATTTTTAGATTCAAAATAATTACATATTCTACAACCAATATATTTTAGTTACGGTTCCTATTAAATTTAGTTTGTGACCATTTTACATGTTCTGATGAGACAGCATGTCTTCCCCTGGAATAAAATTTAGGGAAGGGACAAGGAGTAAAGAAAGGAAAACAGATATATTTGAGGTGATGTCAAAAAAAAAAGGTCTAGAATTCTTAAAATGGTTTTCATGTTTCAATCCTAGGTAGAAGACTGGGGTAATTTAGGCTTTGGGAAAACCAAGGAGAAAATGGATATTGGCCCAGCTGTGAGGAGACTGGTCCTAGCATAGACACAGTGGAGCCAGCCCCATGGAAACTAAACTGACCTCTCAGGTCTCCTGAATCAGATCATTTTGCTTGTCTGGGTTCAGGTTGGCTGTAAAGACAGACTCTGAAGGAGTAGGTCACATGAAAAGATGAATTAGTGTGGGAAAAACAAAGCACTGGGTAGAGAAATGGAAGCAAACTGGTCCTCTTGGCTTAGGTGCCGTGCTTCTTCCTAAGGATTAACTGAGGGAGGCACTCTGGCATAGGTGTGAGAGAGTTTGTTCAGTCCTAGGATGCTGCAGGGACTCTGGGGATATCTCCAAGGGAAAACATTGAGGCTTTGGTACGGAAGGCTCAGAAGAGCCGTTCAACCAGGGAGCACTGATTAGAAACTCACTTGGATTGAACACAAGAGACATCTCAGAGATAATTAAAATCCTTGTTAATAATGAATTTGCTGTGCGCTTCGGATTTGGCAACAAATGCAGATTACACTTGGGAGACAACATGTGGGGGGAGAGGCAGCCAGGAACCTTGCATGCAAGTTCAGTCATTACTCTGAATTAAATGTGAATGCAGAGTTTCAGAAAACAAGTGAAAATCAGAGCAGGAGTCCCCGGGAGATGCTGTGACTATGATATTGGTAACAACACAATGTCAGCATCAGCGCAGAAGCATTGCAGCAGCGAACCACAACTGGAATGCACGCAGAGAAGCAGAGAACAACTGATCCCAGGACAGGAGGGGGGCTGTGGGAGGTCTTGAGAGAGCCAATCAGTGGAAACTACTTGTTCAGTAAGAAGGATAGCACTGTAATTTGATTGGTAGACAGATATTTGAAGAAATGAATAGTTCATGAAAGTCAAGGGCTCCTGGAATCTGGAGGATAGGAAACAAGACACTAGTGACTAGAAGCTCAGGAAAGGGCGATGATGAGGGGGGAAATCAAAGCAGCACAGCAGAAGCTCTCTAACAGTGTCTTCTTGAGGCAGGAGGGACCACAGATGACCAAGGACTGCCGTGTACAGTCCTGGGACAAGGCTTTTGGGTATCATGGTTTGTATATGGTGTCCCTCATAGGTTTATGTGTTTGAGTCCTTAGTTGACGTTTGGGAAGGTTGTGACAACTTTAGGAGGTAGAGCCTTGCTGAACACATCACAGAGTGCTGAGGATTGAGGTTGGTTAGCTCCGCTCTGCTTCCACTGGTAGTCTTCTTTTTTTTAATACATTTTTTATTTTTTCCGCTCATACAAACTTAATAGGTAGACCAGTTCCCTCCCTCCCTCCTCCTCTCCCCGAAACCCCTGCTCCCCCTCCCCTCCCTTCCCATCCCCCAGTGCCTCCCCCCAATTCCCAGAGAGTCCTTTCTTGTGCATGCCTGACTCTTTTGCAGTCTGCTGCCAGCTCTCTCAGCCTCCATGATGTCTGCCAGTGACCTAAACTGTCTCCAGCTTCTGCTGCCTGCCGTGTGCTTCCCACCATATCAGACTCCATTCCCCTCTGGAACCACAAGCCAAATAAATCTTCACTTTCTCCCCAAAAGTTGCATATGAGTGTTGTCTCACAGCAGCAGAAAGAGTAACTAAGAAGGGTGGCATCTTCTTATCATGGCTTTGTGTCACCTGCCCTATTCTAGGCTCTGGAAATGAGCTTTAGAGATTAAGGAGTCTGAGAAATACAAATGAACAGAAGCTTTTACTCACCAAATGAAGTAACCATAAAGAGAAATTGAGGAGTCACAAAAATCAAAAGATACTTACTTATCAAACCCATATTGAAACATTAAATGGAAACAAATGAAAAACCTTGTGGTTTTTACACCGGGAATTGGTTATTTCAGTCTCATCTGCTACCTCACACTTGAGGGATGGGCACAGCTACATGGAATTATTTAGTAAAAACAGGACTCTGAGAAAGCCTGTAAGAGACTGCCTCAATTGCATAACTGGTATGGGAAGACCCAGCTCACAGTAGGTGGGATCATCTCCAGGGCAGGTAGAAAAAGCAGTAAATTGGAAACTGCTGGCTGAGAATTTAGCCAGCTGAAATGCGTTAGTTCTCCCCTGCTGCCCCTGACTTTGTATGTGGTGAGACTAGTGCCCTCTGTTCTTGCTTGCAACTCTCCTGCCATGACAGACTGTAATCTGGGTTTGCAGCTTGGAATAAAATTCCTTGTTTGTCTCAATTGTACTTATTATAGTGATGTATTTTGAACTAAAGCACATAGCAATGTCACAAACACTGTGTGAAAGACAGGATGTGGGGGTGCAAGAGGAAGAGGATATGACAAGCACAAGAGAAATTTGTTTTATGTTCTAATTTCACATAGGAAATTTTTTCCATCAAAGGGTATGTTAAATCTCATTGCTGCAACATATTAAAAACCTAAAGATGCCGATTTTACTCAAAACTTTCATATTTAATGTATTCTATTTAGAAAGAGTCACTTTTTAATCAATTCACATTTAAATAGTGGGATAATTTCTGACTTTTAAATGTCTTTTATATTATTATTATCTCACAGACAACTATTAGTGGCCATGTCCTCTAATGGAGGAGAGTGTGCATTTGAAGAGTGATTCAGAATATATACATATATGTGTGTGTGTACATATATATATTATATTCAGATATAGAGTGTGGCATGTCTAGAATATGCAAGAGTGCAGGTTGGTACCAAAGATAAGCAATTCAAAAGCAGCAATTCCATTCATGGAGCTAGGAGAGATCCTTAGAAAAATTAATAGTGAATTTCTCAGGACTTGGCCTTCCATTATCAACTGTATGTGTGTGTTTTCCTCACCCCCAAATTTATGTGTTAAAATTTTGCCTCCTATTGTGGTGGTTTTAGGACGTGGGTCCTTGTGAGGTTGTATATGAGGGTAGAGTTGCCACGAATGGGATTAATGACATTATAAAAGGCATCCAGCACTTTCCTTCAGCCAAGTAAAGACAAAGTAGGAATCCTATAGTCTGATAAGCAGAGGGTACTTTCACTAGCCTGGACCATGTTTCTATCCTAGACCCCGTTTCTGTCACCAGAATAGTGACAAATAAGTCTCTGCTGTGCTGAAGTTACCCTATTTATGGTGTTTTGCTATAGCAGCTCAAACTGACCAAGACACGTATTAAGACATCAGAAATGGGAATAGTCATGCACAGGAGATGGAGGAAGAGAGGAAACCCAGCATCAACTGGTACCATGGAATCAAATACAAGTTGTCATTGAGACCAGTGAGACAGGGATAGAGGTGGCAAGTGACCATCTGCTGACTGCTCAGTGAAAAACAGTTTTGATTTCAGGGTGTGTGAAGTAAAGGTGATTGAAGACCAGATGGTAGGTAAAGAGCGAAGACCAGGAAAGCAGCATTTTGAGAAACTTTTCTGAGAAGAGGATCAGAGATGGGACATGAAGTACAGGGAGCTTTAGGCCTGAGGAGGAAGGTGTGTATTTCACAGAGAATAGATCCTAGCACCTGCCAGTGGAGCAGGAGCAATATGATAGGAGAGATGGAATCAATAATGCAGGATGACAGAAATGACTAAAAGCAAAAGTCCCAGAGACTGAGTGATCTGAAGCCCAAGTGGAGAATTGGCAGGGCTTGCCTCTCATTTTAGCAAAGGGAAGGTAGAGTATTGGTGTAAGAAGGTATGTTTGTTGGGGGAAGAACTGATTGGGTGTGAAGACAAAGGTGATGTTATCTGGATGGGAGAAGGCAGAGAGGAAGAAATCTGCAAGAGACAAATCCTTGAAGTATTCTAGCAGGGGAAAAGCAGATAATACCACCTTGAGTGTGCTGACCAAATGTTGAGCTCTTGAAGAGGCAAGGTGAGCCTAGCTGGCATTTCTACCATATAATAAACTCTGAAGTCTTCTTCTTGAGACACACACACACACACACACACACACACAAGAGAAAGGGAGAGAGAGAGAAGCCGCATATGGGTGAGTGTCAGAAGACGACTTTCAGAAATTAGGTCTCTCCTCCCACCTCATTGTCTTCTAGGACAGGCAAGATTCAGGTCGGCAAGATTGCCCATTGTGCTATCACATCACCCCATATGTTATCTTCTTATAGAACATCAATTCAGTCATCAGTAACAAATCTTTTTGTCAGTTCCAGAGAATCTATCAATAAGTAACTCCTCTAGGGCTATTAAAATTGATCTAGGGATTTGAAGGACCCAACTTTTCACCAGGTCACAGTCATGGCCTTCTGGAAGCTCATTCCTTTCAAGGACTTAAGTTATATTTGATATTACAAATGATGAGATGCAGCCAGAGAGCATGACAGTTACTGAAGACTTGTTTATGCCAGAACTGCACAGAAAATCATTGTGATAGTTAATTCCGGGTGTCAACTTGACACGCCTGGCATTAACTAAGATCATCTACGACCACACCTGACAAAATCAGCTGAGACTACCTGAAGAGATTATCTGGATAATACAAAGATCAGCCATAGACCCAGTCAGAACCTCCCTAGATCTCACTGGAACCTCCCGGTAGTGGACCAGATAAAAGGAACCACAGAACAGAACAGAAAAAGAAGAGGAGAGACTCTCTGTAGCTGTGCTAGGAATTGTTCTTCCCTCAGGCCACCTGGTTTCGTTGCTTCTTTGACCATCTAGCCCTCCAACCCTCCAAGTCTTCAACATGACTATTGACTCTCTAGAAATCCTCCAGCCTTCATCCATCACCCACTGGACTACTGGACTGAGCAGCTACTGGCAGCCATTGTTGGACTACCTCAGCCATATCTCATAAGCCAACTCAATACATTCCCTATTTATAATTCATTCTGTTGATTCTGTGACTCGAGAACCTGACTAACAATTATTCATTGGTTTATCTCATGCAGTCACCAAAACAGAGTTCTGAAGTATGAATATAGACCTAATTTTACACTTGAGAAAGCTAAAGCTAACCAAGAAAGTAATATATCCATACATGTGTAGCTAGGGTAGTTCCCATCACTACGATTTAATAGGTAGCAAAGTGTGTGTGTGTGCATGCATGTGCATGTGTGCCCTTATATCTGTGCATATGATCATGAATGCTATAGCATAAGAATTATGTTTTAAAATTTATAGAACTGGGCTGGAAAGATAGCTCTGGGGTTACAAGGTTTTGTCTTAAAAGCAAAGGAACCTATTTTTAGATCCCAGTTTCCATAAAAAAATGCCAAGCACAGATGGAGGTGGCCTGGACCCAAACTTCCAGCCATAGAAGGAAGACCCTGAGAAAGCCCAGAGTGAAGCAATAAGGAGGTAGAGTAATCCAGGATGATTCCTGAAGTAACCCTAGGGTTTCAACAAGCACATACAGTGACCTCTTACACACACACACACACACACACACACACACACACACACACAGACTTATTGAGCGATATATATATAAATTATACTACCTGATTTATCTCAAGCTTAGATTGAAATGGGAAAGAAATGTTTAACTAACAACGTACAGGTCAAAACATATAAACACAATAAGTACCATAACATCAAATAATTCATAGACAGAAAATAGGAGAAAAACATTGAGTCATTTTAGTCTGAAAAAAAACTGCATAAGCAAGATAATATAATTATGATGGACAGATGAAAGATTTATAGATGGATAGATAATGAGATAGATTATAAATAAATGATATGTAATGATAGATAATGATCAGCACAGATTGATAGACTGATAGAGAGATAACAAGAGACAGACAGATGCTAGCAGATGATAAATAGATACATAGATAGAAAGATAGGCAGTCGAAGTGAACTTAAGTTATGGTTTCTTTAGCATTACAAAATATCTTGCGTTAGAAGACCCCTCACATGGTGTCCCCACAGGCCTTCTCACAGATGAAGAAAGTGAGACCATAGTAGGTAATGATGTACACATAGTTAAAGTGAGTGCTAACACTTCAGGATTAATCTAGGATTTCTTGTCTTTGCTGTTACAGAAAAGACAGGAAAATCACAAAAAAGCAAATGCAACTTAAATATCCTAAAAAGCAATTTGTGGGTGAGGGGCCTGGTCTCAGAGGGTAAAGGGCTTACTGCTCATGCATAGAAAGAGGATCTGAGGTTGGACCCCCCAGCACACAACAAGCTGCCTGTGGCTGTGCCTACCTGTCACTCCTGCACCGGGGTAAGTGGGACAGAAACTGGAAGATCACTGCGGTTTGCTGGTCAGCTGGCCCGGCTGGTTGAGTGAGAGCCCCTGTCTCAAAGGCAGACACCTAAAGTCCTCTTCTGACTTCTGCACCTGCATTCCACATATTCACACACACACACACACACACACATACACACAACACACATACACACACACACACACCACAAACACACACACACAGTGGTCAAATTTAGATGAGTGCAATGAAAAAGGTATTCTTTAAAATCAGTCCAGAAATCGTTAAACGAATAAAATTAGGAAAGAAAATCAAATAGTCATGGAATTCAAGAAGGGAGAGAAGTCTAAATTTTAGATAGAGGGCCAGGGCGGTTGCTCCGTGGAAGCACTTGCCACACAAGCAAAAGGACTGAAGTTTGCATCCCCAGACCCCACATAAAATGCTGGTGAATGGAGCCACGGGTGACTCCAGCATCTAAAGGCAGGAACTGGAAATCCTCAGAGCAAGCTGGCTAATCGGATTACTATTTCCATGAGCACGTTTAAGATTGGATTAGAGGGGCTGGAGAGGTGGCTCAGGGGCTAAACCTCCGCCTTGCAGGCGGAAGGTCCTGAGTTTGGTCCCAGATCCCACATATAGACGCCAGGCGGAAGTGGGGGGGGGCAGCCTGCGTTTCCGGTCCTGGTAGGGCGGAGCCTGTGAATCCCGGGGCAGAAGGAGGTGGAGGCGGTGCCATGGTGGTTCGCGAACTCGTCCGTGGTTCTACACATACACAGATACACACACACACAGACACACTACACGTGCGCACACATACACACGCACATGTGCACAGTTGAATAAATAATAATTTAAAAAAAGATTGGATTAGAGACCAACCAAAAAATAGAATAAGGTAGAAGAGTGATTGAGGATGATTATTACTGACACTAACCTTGGGCATTCACATACACAATGTGCCCACACACTCATGTACACACGTGCCCACACGGATATGAACACATACATGCACATAAATAAAAAAGAAGAAAAATGCTAGAATAAAAAAGTTACAGATCTAATGGATGTGAGAGCCATATTGCTGCATTCTAAGAGATATTTGAAAATGATCTTATCAACCTTTGATGCCTCTTCAGGGAGGTGTTGAAAATGTCAAATAAGTACAGCGTTAAAATAAAGCACTCATGTTTTCAAAAGGAGAATGAGTCAGGAGAAGCCCTGGAAATTGGTGAGTGCTGTTCTAAGTTGCCTTGTCCCGGTCATATTGCTGCAAAGACATTAATGAGTAGTTGTTGGTTGGTTAGCTGGAGCCACACATCAGACGCTAGTAACCAGCAAATTTAAAACTGACCAAAATGTGCTGCAATGAAAATGGAGGAAATCCATAAACTAGATCTACCTTTATTCTGTCTTCAGGACTTTCCTAGGGATATGTGAGGACAATATATCCAAATGAACCTAGACTGCCCACACGCAGTGGAGGTGGGAAAAGACAAGTTGACAGGTGGAAAAATGCTTCTTTATTGAGTGATGCATGAGTCAGGATTCTCTAGAGGAGCGGAACTGGGAGATTGGATATACATTAAAAGGGGATTTATTCCATTGGCTTACACAGTGCTTATACAGTATGGGATGAAAGTAAGAGGTAAAAATGATCAGGGCTGCAGGAGGACCAGAACAGTCCTTGAGGTTGGATATCTCAACAGTCCCAATGTGGTACTGAGGCCAAACAAGGATTCACTTTCTAGGACCAGAATCCCTTTCTGGGATGGCTTTAGTTTCCACTGATGATAAGAACCTGATAATTTATTAAATACTGAAGGCAGTAGGAAATATTGTTCTTCCTCAAACCACACTAGCTAGATGTGTGGACTTAGGAAGTGAAACTTAAAACCTTGATACTGAGATATGTGTCTTGCAAAGGACATTAATACTAAGTGTATAGTCTGGCAAGTTACATATGTACGTACGTATGTATATACATATGTAACCAACACCCTGAAATAGACACAAATGTTTTTAGCACTTGAGAAGATTCCTTCCTGTTGTCATTCTATATCTGCTCTCCAACATCGGACAGAAAGCAATGATTCTGACTCATATCATCTTAGATTAGCTTTTTTAAAAATTCACATCTATTGACTGATACATAAATTTACCCCGTACTCTTACTACAGAATTCATCGCTCAGAATAACATTGCCACAGCTTACCATGCTGTTTGTTCCTTGTAGCAGTATTTCACTTTTGTAGCTCCTGTGTTATAGTCCATTGGATGACTATGCCATGTTTTATTGTCTGTTGTAATCTTAATGGATATTTGAATTATCACCAATTTTCAGACCTTAAGTAAAACCTGCAAGAGAATTTGCATATGTGTGTTTCTAATGGACATGTGGGATGAGTCTTTAGGTTAGGCCTGTCCAGAGAGTTCTTTCTGAATTATAAGTAGTTTTCTCTGAAACTTGAAAGCAACAAACTTGAAAGATGGGATGAGACTTGCCTGGGCTTCAATCTTCTCTCTTGCAGAATTTTTTTTCTCCATTTTATTTACTTTTTTCCTAATCATGCAAGCTCAATAGGTACCCCTATCCTCTCCCTCCCTCCTCCCCTCCCCAGTCATCCCCCACTTATACTATTCCTCCTTCTCCCTTACTTCCCCCCCTCCCTGTCCCAGTGCTTCCCTCTTCCTGTCTCCCATCCCCTGGAGCATCTTTTTGTGTGAATGCTAAACCTCCCTCTGAGTCCTCTACACTAGTGAGGGTTCAGATCTTAGTGGCATAGCACGGAGCCCCTTCTTGGGGGACTCCGTTAATATGGGAACTCTATTATGACTCTTTAAATCCCTTGCCTCTAAGTATCTTACAGCCTGGAGCCTTCTACCCTATGATCCATGCTAGACTTTGGGGGATACTTTGGGGGGTCGTTGACATGTCAGCCATTGTGCAGGTCAGGCAAAGGCCAATTCTGGCTGCTTCTTAACAAATATTTTTTTATTATTAATACATTTTTTATTATTATTTCAGCTCATACAAACTTAATAGGTACACCAGTTCCCTCCCTCCTCATCCCCCCCTGCTCCCTTCCCCCTCCCTGTCCCTCCCCATCCCCCAGTGCCTCCCGCCCCAATTCCCAGAGAGTCCTTTCTTGTGCATGCCTGATTTTCCTCTGGGCCCTCCTCTCTGATGACGTACAAGGACCCAGTGTCCTTTCCCTGAACCCTTTCCCGTGTTCCCCTTAAGTATAGGAACACTGCTGTGGCTGCCAATCCCTTGCCTCCAAGGATCTTGGTGCCTTTAGCAGATGCTAGACTTTGTGAGGTCAATAGTGTGTTGGACATTGTGCAGGGCATGTAAAGTCCAATTATGATTGCTTCAGCCCTAACTTGTATGGAGTATCTTGCATATCATTGCTCCTCCCATCCTTTTGCTCTTACACTCTTACCGCCCCCTCTTCCGCAAATTTCCCTGAGCTTCAGGATGGGGAGAGATTAGGCTGGCCTAGTTCTAGGTGGCTTAACAAATATTTTTAAGCATAGAATTTTCCTAATTCAGTTCCACTTGACTTGAAATGCCTAAAATGATTACCAGCTGATACCAGAAATCTTTGAAAGATAAAGACTGACAAAGAGACCACTCTGGAATTGCTTATCTCCCCTCCTGTTCCCAGATATGTTACCTCATCCACAGTTTAATTTGAATTTCAAATAAACAATAATAATACTTTAGTATAAGTTATGTGCATACAGCATTTTTATCTTCATTCACTTATTATCAACCCTAGATAAACCTAGTAAGGAAAACTATAGTTTTCTACCAGAAGATGGCGCTAGCTTCTGGAGTGAGGGGAAAAGCAGTGAGGCTCCCAGAAGTTAAATCCTTAAATGGAGGCACATTTTGAGAGTTGGGGTGACATTTTGCTGATTTTATCAAGACTCAACTTGTTAATGTAATGGTTAAAATTCTGAACGATTCGAAAATTATTTCAGACAAACATACTTCACATTCGATTGTTTTCAATACATACAAATCTGAGCTAAAATAACTTGTACAAAGATTTTTATCCACCTTAACCAAAAAAAAAAATTCTGTGGTAGAGTTGCTTTTAGACTGAGCTACATCCAAAGTGACTCTGGGTCCTGGTAATTCCCCATATCTTCTTGCATTTCTTATAGTTTCAAAATAACTTTCAATGTATAGTACAGCATAAATGTACATATTGCAATCATAAGATCTGATATGTCTTACAATAGGTATGCACCCAAAAAACATGTATAATACTGTAGACATGAAGGTACAAGTCACGCTTTTTTTTTAGGTTTCTTTCTATTCAATATAATTCACCCAAGTTGCTATCTATCAAGAGTTGATTCTTTTTCAAACTGATGGGCAGTATTCCACTGTATGTACATACCACACTTTATCTGTTTTCTACTGATTGACCCTTGAATAGACCAGTTATATTTTCTGCAATAAGGAGATGCTGCTATGAGTGCTTGTGTGCAAGCTGTATGGATAGCAAATTTTATTTCTCTTCTAAAATTATTTAGTGGAATGGCTGGATCATGTGTTAGACATAGTTTACCTTAATAAACTATCAAATTTATTTGTTATTCTATTTTATAGTTTTAATTCATAGTATTTGTAAGTTTTAGTTCTTGTAATTTCTTGCTACCACTTGGTATTATCATTTTTTTCTATTTTAGAAAGTGCTTCTTTGGAAATACTTGCAAATCTATATAAAATTTACAAAATACACAGAATTCTAGTGGACTTTTGAATTTAATCCTACAATTGCCTACATTTTTTAATTATTGGAGGATAAATTTGAAACACAGTACTTTTTATTATAAATATTTTTATGTTGATTGACCATAATAGGTATGCAGTGTATATTCTTCTCTTAATCATATTTTCTTATGCCTAATTGTCACCCATACATATTCTGTGATAAGATTTATCTTCCAGTTTGAAAAATTTTTAAAAGTATTTCCCTGAATTTTTTTTAATATTTATTTTGTGTGAGTGCACGTGTGTGTGTGTGTGTGTGTGTGTGTGTGTGTGTGTGTGTATGTATCAGAGGGCACCGTGTGTCACTGTAGAGGATAAGGGTGACTTCAGGAATCATCCTGGATTGTTTCTACCTCCTTTTGCTTCTTTCTGGGATTTCCCAGGCTCTGCCCATCAAGGCTGGAAGTGTAGGTTGCTGCTTCAGCCTGGCATTTTTATGTAGGACTTGGATCTGAACTCCGGACCTCTGCTTTCAAGGCAGTTTTAACCCCTAAGATACCTTTCCAGCCCTTCCTTCAGTTTTAAAAGATCTCTCTATGTTTTATATATACCTCCCATCATATCTGTCTTTTAAGTATTTTCTTTTAATCTGCTGTTGTTTTGCATTGTCATCTAAGAAAGTATCTCAAGTAGTAGACGTTTTTCTTGCCAGAAGTTCAATTTGTCTAGTATTACTTTTATACATTTGTTTTATAATGTTATTTCTAAGAAGTTTTGACTAAAACAAAAGTTACAAAAGTGTTCCCTTACATTTCATTCTATGGTTTTGTAATTTAATGTATTACATTTAGGCATATGGTCCATTTTAAGCTACAGTCTGTATGTAGAGCAATGTATGGGGAAGACTTGTGCCTTGCATGTAGAGACCCAGTTATTCTGAAAAGATGCTTCCTTTCTTTTAACTATTTGTCATTAAAAAATTGTCCAAAATCAATTTGTCATGGTTTGAAATGTGTCCCCCACAGTCTCATGTGTTTTGCAAGGTCATGGCACCTTGAGAGGTGGAGCCTTGCTGGAGGAAGGCAGTCACAAGGGGTGGGCCTTGAGGTGGATTAGTCCCACCCTACCTCCAGGAGAAGTCTGCCTTTGCTGCAAGCAGTCTGCAGCTCTCAGCTTCCAAGATGTCTGCGGTGACTTAGCCTCCTCCAGCTTTGGCCAGCCAGCCATGCCGCCTCTGCTTTGAGAGACTGTATCTTCCCTCTGGAACCATAAGCTGAATAAACCTTCCTTTCTCCCTTAAGTTGATTGACTTTGGGTGCTCTCTCACAGCAATAGTTAAGAGTAACCGTTATGCAATTATATATATAGGCATATGAATAAATAAATTTCTGAACTCTTTACTCTGCTGCACTCCTATATTTTTCAATTCCTACACCAATTCACATTCTTTTGCATATTATAGTTCTATGGTCATCCTTGAAATTAGTTAATACTAGCCTTAAAACATTCTTTTCCACATTAAAGTTGGTTTACCTGTTCTGGGTCATTTGCAATTCCTGTGAACAAGGCATATTCGGATTTAACATAGGTGGCTTTGAATCTATATGCCAATTTGTATAGAATTCACATCTCTTTTGGGTCTTGTGATTCGTAGAACTTAATTACTCCCATATTTAGGTGTCTCTAATGTTTCAATAACATATTACAGAGTTCAGTGAGCCTTGTACATCTCTTGCTAGATTCATTTCTAGCTATTTTGTAATTTTGGTTATTATCACAGTTTTTTTTTCTATGCCATTTTTTAAATTAATTAATTAATTTATTTATTTCTGCTCATACAAACTTAATAGGTACATCGGTCCCCTTCCCTCCCTCCACTCTTTCCTGGACTCCCTAGCTCCCTCTCTCCTTTTTCCCTTCCTTTCCCCCCCTCCCTATCTCCCAGTGCCTCCTCCCCCATCCCTGAAGCATCCTTTAATGTGTATGTGAAATTTTCCTCTGGGTCTTCCTCTCTGATCAGGTGTAAGGACTCAGTGGCATTTCCTAGAACTCTTTCTTGTGTTCCCCATAAGTATAGGAACACTATTATGGCTGCTAATCCCTAGCTTCTAAAGATCCCAGTGCCTTTAGTCCAGTCATTTTTTTTATAATACTGTAGATCTAGCTGTCAACAGTTCAGGTTATAAGAATCCTGAGCTACTCTATATTCTTTAATTAGATTTGCAATAAAATCTATAGCTATTTATGGTTAGAAAACAACTGTAATAAATGTGGAGATGTGAAGATGCTTGTCAAATTATTTTCTAATACCAATTTTCTTTTCAAAATAACCTCTAGTAATGAAATGATTGTTCTTTTAATAGTAGTAGTTCTATTAGTTTTCTGACATAGTGAATTTTTGATTGGTTTTTTTCAATTCTAAACCAACTTTTGACATATATCTTACTTGGTGAAAATGTATTATCCCTATTCTGTAATTTTGCTTGGTAAAGTCAGTGACAGCTTTAAATGAATATTAAGGATGGACATTCATCTCTAGTCTTATATTTCTTGTAGTATTTTTCTTTTGCTTTCATGAGAGATCAGCTTCAAAGAATGTGTTGGAAATATTTCTTACTTCGGGTCTTGATAAAATCAATGATTGACTGATTTGATATTGGCGTTTCACAAATAAATCAGTTAAGCACAAAATAGGCCTCTATAATATATACCGAGATATCCAGATCTTGTCAAAGAATGTTGGTAGCTTACATCTTTAAAGAACTCATTTCACATAAATTTTCAAGTTTCTTAGAATAAAGTTCTCTGTGATATTGTCTTATTATCTTCTATTCACAGACTCTATTGTGTGTTACATATTTCATGCATCTGAGGGTTTTTCTACTCTAATATAGTCATTTAATGTTACAGATTTCCTACCAAGAACTACATTAAGTTTACCAATTTATTGCTATGCTTCTAGCTTGAAATTTTTCTAATCTTAGAGTTAATTTACTCTTGATCAATGAACTACTTTGATGTGCTTTTTATTTTAAAAATATTGGGTGTTCATTTACTATAGCCCCTAAAAAAAAGAAATACCTTGGTATAAACCTAACCAAGGAGGTAAAAGACCTTTACAATGAAAACTTTAAAACCTTCAAGAAAGAAATTGCAGAAGACACCAGAAGGTGGAAAGACCTCCCATGTTCCTGGATTGGCAGAATCAACATCATAAAAATGACCATCCTACCAAAGGCAATATACAAATTCAATGGTATACCAATTAAAATTCCAAAGCAATTCTTTAAAGATGTTGACTAAACAATCTCAACATTCATATGGAGGTACAAAAGACCCAGGATAGCAAAGACAATCCTGAGTAACAAAAACACTGCTGGAGGTATTACCATACCAAACCTTAGTCTATACTACAAATCCATAGTTATAAAAACTGCCTGGTACTGGCTCCAAAATAGACACACAGATCAATGGATAAGGGTCAAAGACCCAGATATAAGCCCACAAAACTATAGCCATTTGGTCTTTGACAAAGGGGCCCAAAGAATCCAATGGAAAAAGAACAGCATCTTCAACAAATGGTGCTGGCAAAACTAGATCTCCATATGCAGAAGATTAAAGCTGGACCCGTACTTGTCACCATGTACAAGAATTAATTCCAAATGGATCAAGGACCTTGATATAAGGCCAGAGACTATAAAAACCATAGTTGAAAGGATAGGGAAATCCCTCGAGCTGATTGGGCTAGGCCAACATTTCCTAAACAGACATCTAATGGCATAGTCACTGCTACCAACTCTCAACAGTTGGCATTTTGTGAAATTAAAGGGCTTATGTTCAGATAAAGAGATTGTAACACGAGCTCAAAGGCAACCCACAGAATGGGAGAAAATCTTCACTAACCACATATCTGATAGAGTCTACTATCAGAGTGCACAAAGAACTTAGAAAACTAAACACCAAGAAAACCAATGGCCCAATTAAAAAATGGGCCCTGGAACTTCAAAGAAACTTTACCAGGGATGAAATTAAAATGTCTAACAAATATCTTAAAAAATGCTACACTTCCTTAGCCATCAGGGAAATGCAAATCAAAACTTCCCTGAGATATCATCTCACCCCGGTCAGGATGGCAAAAATCCACACTACAAACAACAACAAATGCTGGAGAGGATGTGGAGAGAGGGGAACTCTCCTACATTGCTGGTGGGAATGCAGGCTCATACAACCACTCTGGCGAGCCGTGTGGAGATTCTTAAAGAAATTAAAGATTGAAATGCCATATGACCCTGCTATTCTACTTTTGGGAATAACCCCCCATGCAGCAGAGGTTTGCCTTGATAGCACAAGCATGACCATGTTCATAGCAGCACTGTTTACAATAGCAAAGTCATGGAATCAACCCAAATGTCCAACAGTTGACGAGTGGATAAGGAAACAGTGGTACATCTATACAATGGAGTACTACTCAGCCATCAAAAATGATGAATTACTGGAATTTGCTGGGAAATGGATGTCATTAGAAACAATTATATTAAGTGAAATATCCCAAACCCAGCAAATTAAGCACCGTATGTACTCCCTAAGAGGTGGCTCCTAGTACCAAACCTACCCAGTCCACATTGAGACACTCAAAGACAAATCTATGTAATACCTACAATAATTGCAAGGATTATGAACAGGAGGGATGGGGTTGTAGGGCCACACCAGAAACAAGGAGAGAGGGGACCATGTTACAGCAGAGAAAATAGGCCTCCATCAAGGACTGCAAGTAAGTAATGTGACACCTGGTTAAGTTCTCAGACATTCATTCCTGATGATTTACAACTGAGGGGGTGTGATCTCACCAGAAGGGGAGGGCATATAATCTGGCAGATTAAAAGTAACCATTTTGCAAATGGGTGATTGACCCCTCCCTCACTGTGGTTTCCTACTTTTATTACATCTACCCTTGAATGTGCTCTTATAACAAGACTCCAGTTTAACAGCTTTTTGTCTCTGGCCAAGGGGTGACATACAGTGCCCATCACGATGGAATGAAGGGCATTGCAGGAGCAGGAAAACTGCAAAAGAAAATCAACAAACCATAAGCCAGAGCTTCAGAGACTCTATATCAACCACCTAGAACTAGGCCAGACTAATCTCTCCCCATCCTGAAGCTCAGAGACATTTGCGGAAGAGGGGGTGGTAAGATTGTAAGAGCAAAAGGATGGGAGGAGCAATGATTTGCAAGATACTGCACACAAGTTAGGGCCGAAGAAATCATAATTGGACTTTGCATGCCCTGTGCAATGTCCAATACACTATTGACCTCACAAAGTCTAGCATCTGCTAAAGGCACCAAGATCCTTGGAGGCAAGGAATTGACAGCCACAGTAGTGTTCCTATGCTTAAGGGGAACACGGGAAAGGGTTCAGGGAAATGCCACTGGGTTCTTGTATGTCATTGGAGAGGCCGGCCCAGAGGAGATTCAGGCATGCACAGGAAAGGACTCTGGGAATTGGGACGGGAGGCACTGGGGGATGGGGAGGGAGTGGTGAGGGGAGGGAGAACAGGGGGATTGGGGGGAGGAGGAGGGAGGGAGGGAACCAGTGTACCTATTAATTTTGTATGAGCGGAAATAATAATAAAAAATGTATAAAAAATAAAAGAGACCTCTAGGAAAAAAATATTGGGTGTTAATTTAAAGATATCTATATTTCTAATTTATTTCCAAGAAGAACATATTTTAATATGATTTTAATTTATTGAATTTTTTCTGATGTCTCACTAAATACTTTACATTCATTTATAAATACATGTAATCAGCTCTTGTTTTGCAGAATGTTCAGAAAATACCAATTGAATGATATTTAATTAATGTTTATCTCTTCTATAACCTTAACCTCTATATTTTTTTCCCAACTTGAGGGAGGGACACTATAAAATGGTTGTGATTGTGATTTTGTTATTCTGGTAATTCTGTAAATTTGGGGAAGTTTTATTTTAAAAATCACTGTTATGTGCAAAAATGTTTAGAATTGTTATGTTCTGTTGAGAGGTTGATTCTTTTATCAGTATGAAATAATGTTATTTATCCTAAATAGCATACTTCTCTCTGAAATTATCTACTATTACTATAGCCATTCCTTTTTATAGTTCTGTCACCATAGCATATTTTTTTCAATTTGTTACACTTACTTGACTTCATTAATCCATCCATTCATTCATCAGTTTTTATGTCAGTCAATAAAGCTGTGTGCATTTGTCATGTACAACATAATGCTCTGAAATGCACATAACTAGTGAATGGTTTAATCCAGCATGTTTCTACATATCATTTTGTGATTAAAACAGGACATTCACACTCAGAAGTCTTTGGTAATATAATGTGTCATCCTTGTCTATAATCACTAAATTGTGTGATAGATTTCTTTAATTTGTAGCTCATAAGTATAATTTTATAGATTTGTATTTTTTACTAGTATCTTTCCAGCCTGCCAGTTGCCCTAGTCTATGTGGCCACCATTCTACTCACTACTAGGAAATTGACATTTTAGGTTCCACATGCGTCATTGAGGCCATGCAGCATTCTTCACATTTGGGTTTGTTGTGTTTCAAATTGTGTAAACAATCATGCATTTGCCATAAAGGTCAGTTTTTCTGTTTTAAGACAAATTTCAATTGTGAAAATGTAGCATGTCTTTACATTGCTTTTTATTCAAATTGGTAAAAAAGTCTTTACAAAGTTTAGCCTGTTGTTGCTAAAATCTCATACACTGTGGTTTTCCACAGTGTTTGATTTGTGTTTTTGTAGCTTGCATGTCTCTATTTAAAATGATGGCACCATAGTCTAGAATAGTTTAGCAACCATACTAAAACTATTGCCTGTTAATTTTGTATCTCAAGTAGTTCTGGCTTGATCCTTATACATTGATTTCTTTACACCATGAGTATCATTTTCATATTTATTTTTAATCCTGGTGGCTTTAGATGGTGCCAGACACAGGATTTTACTGGATTTGTTGTTGCATATATTTTACAATATGGGTTATCAACTTTTCTTTGAAAATGCAGTTGTTGCTTGGAAAGGGTTTATTTTGCTTTGCTTTTTGTAAGTTTCTGGTTTTTTATTTTTAATTATCTTTTCCTGAGATATGAATTATTTGAAATTATATTTTAATGTTACCATACATGGGGAAAATTTCATTATGGCATTTTCATACATGCGTCTCTCTCCATTACTCCTGTCCCTCTTGCTGATCCCCTTTAGTTTGACTTTTAAAATATTGCTAGGCAAGACTATGAGCTGTTTGTTAGGGCTACTGAATCTGCAACAATGAGATAGAATCCCTCTATTCACTCCATAGTCACAGATTGTGAGTATTTATTACTATGGTTGTTTTTAATCTGGCTCACCTGGCACCCACAGTCCTGGCCCATTGAAGGTGCTTGTCCCTTTATTCCTTTCAGGCAGTTCCTTCCTGAAGCTCTGGCTGCTCTTAGCACATATGCGCTGAAGAGGATTTTGCTGAATAATTGTAGAAAACCCTCTTCAGAACTTGGTTTCTTTTCCTTTGGGGTCTGTTTCTAGTTCTCTGCCTTGGTCTTAATTCCTCCACACCAGGCCTGTGATCTTCAACTTGTGGCACAGTCTGGAAATGTCTCAAAAGCCATGACTTGGGACAACAGTCAGGCTTTTCACATGTTGTGTGATTATCTTTACTTCAAGAACTGCTGTGTTTCTAGATATTTCTGTCTTATATCTGGGTTTTTTTTTCCTTGATTGGTTCAGTTGTTATCATTAATCTGGTCTTCCATTTTTTTTCAGAAGTCAGTTTTTTTTAATTCATTTTTTTCCCCACTAATATCAACTTAATAGGTACCCCAGCCCCTCCCTTCCTCCACCCCTCCCGGGGCTCCCTTGCTCCCTTCCCCCTTTTCCCCTTCCTTTCACCCCCCTCCATCCCTTTCTCCCAGTGTTCTCTTTTACCTTCCTCCCCACCCAAACTGTGGAGCATTCTTTAGTGTGAATGTCAAACTTCCTCTCTGATGAGGTATAAGGACTCAGTAGCATTGCCTAGAGCACTTTCTTGTGTTCCACTTTAGTATAGGAACACTATTCTGGCTGTTAATCCCTTGCCTTTAAGGATCTTAGTGCTTGTGATCCATGCTAGACTTAGGGGGGTCATTGATATGTCAGGTATTGTGTAGGTCATGCAAAGTCCTTTTATGGTTACTCTGGCCCTAATTTGTATGGAGTATCTTGCATATTATTGCTTCTCCCCATCTATAGGCTCTTACAATCTTGCCACCCCCTCTTCCACAAATTTCCCCACCTTTAGGATGAGGAGGGATTTGGCTGGTCTGTTTCTAGGTGATTAATGCAGGGTGTCTGATGTTCTGAATTATGGTTTGTTGTTGTTTTCAGTTTTGCTGTTCGGGCACCGCCCTTGGCTCCATCCTGACTGGTATTGGATGTCATTTCTTGCAGTACTTGATTGTGCTGGTCTCCCATTTTTAACTTGGATAAAAGTAGAATTCTCAAATCAAATGTATGCCTGCTTAACAATGAAATGTAAAATTTAACCTATTGATGAGTATTGGGACCTCTAATGTGTCAACTTTGAATACTTTGTTTAATTGTAAATGGATTTATTTAATCGTTATCTATCAATATTTTAATGACCTGCCATTTTGAAAAACACTAGGCTATGCACTTTAACACAAACTAGCATATCCTTTTTGAAGCTATATGTTAGTTTCAAAGTTCTAGCCAATCACCTCCATTGAAACTGTGGTGACAGGAAGTAAATTTGTAACTTATCTTGAAAAATCAAATCATATTTTGTAGTCATCGAAGAAAAGGAATTAAGAAACAAAAATGCTAATTATTTACTTCCTTGCCATTCCAGCTTCTTGTTTTTGTATAATTCAGAACACTTACACATCATGGAAAGAAGATTTAGGGAGTTTAAAATATAGGTAGTGGCAAATCAGGACTATCCACTCATGATAAAAAATGAATGATTGGATCATGAAGCTTTCATGGAGATAGTCATCTAAATGAAAAGGATTACTCAATTTAGCTTGATGAGCTGCTGTATCATTTTCCTCAAAGAGCCACCATTTCAGGAAAATAAAAGAGAATAAATGGAAAGCTTAAGCATACTTGAAGCAAATACCCCCAGTGCATGCAAAAATAGCCATTCAGACTTCAGATAATTGTACCTGTTTGCGATTATAGGTGGCTTGTCAGGAGAAGCAAGCCAGGTGTAAATTAAATGCATCCTATGGGATGACCCCCAGCTAGTACTTCCCTCTAGGCTTTGCATTGTTCTGAAAGCTAGGCTAATGAAAACCTTTATTTGTGCCACAAAATTTTGATTTAAAGAACTCCTAGTCCAATACTTCTTACAGTTGCAAAATGAATTTCATGCCACTTTGAACAGTTGGAGTTGAAAGATGGAAGGGATTTTAGTCTAAGTTTCATGATTACCTCTTATATATGTCATACTTTAAAAAGTGAAGAATGTACTGAATAATATCTTTTGGTTGTGTATCGATGGTGATCCTATTTTTTAAAGAAATTTTGAAAGACATTGATATGGTCTTTGATAAAATAAGTAATGTGTGCTTTAATGATAATGTCTTTGTCTTTCCTCAGACAAATCTATCCATTCATAAGTCACATAAGAATACAGATGAAGGTGGAAATACACACTTTTACTTCACTTGCTCTATCACAACAACTGTGGAAACCATTGGTCAATGAGAATCTATAAACACGTTTAATTTAGGACAAGATAAAACTTTAAAACTCTAAATCTGTATTTGAGTATTCCTAATCTTTAATTGTACAAAACACTGAGAAAGTCTTCATCTTAAAGAATTGAAAATAAACCTTTGGGGAAGTTAAACAACTTGAAAAATGATGCCAAAACATGTGCCATTAAACAAATAAAAAGCAAAGGTCTCTTATTATTGCCAGTATTTTCTGTATTAAGAAGATTTTATTAATGAAAAGTTACTTCATCTATAATCTTAGAAAGAGAACACTTGCATTATCAGAACCAGAGAATTAAGTTAAATTGGCTGAATTATTATAAAGCCATATATTTTTAAATGATACAAAAGAATGTACAGATGAAAAACAACTTGAAATTGATTTATTGAAGGACTAAAAATAACTTCAATTTTCTCATAATTCTCACAATAACCATGCAATAGGCATTACTGTCCAATTGTATTTTATTTCTATTTTCTCTTAAGCATCTCTTTGCCTTCTGTCAGTGTCACAATGATCATCTTTCAAGGAACATTTATACTCATCTCACAACTCATGGAGTATGCTCTTGAATGGTCTCCAGGTTCACAGAGATACACTTATCTCATACAGAGCAAGTGTCCTTCAAGTCAAAGTGGTCCTTTTAGCTTATGAACCTCACGGATTTCTAGTCACTTATAGGCTTTAAAGATGTGTAAACTACCTTTGAGGTGTTACATTAAAATAGCAAA
Organism: Typhlomys cinereus; assembly: GCA_023101885.1. NCBI lineage: Eukaryota > Metazoa > Chordata > Mammalia > Rodentia > Platacanthomyidae > Typhlomys > Typhlomys cinereus. Next base: position 41,618 of record JALPQD010000132.1, read on the forward strand.
TTGAGGCCTGGAGAGATGACATAGTGGTAAAAATGTTGCTGCACGAAAATGGAAGTCTGAGTTTGGATCCCCAGAAACCATGCAAAAACTGGGCACAGCAGCACACATCTGTAACACAGTACTGTGGTTGGACAGGTGAGTCCTGGGAGCTAACTTAAGAGTTTGTTTTAAAAGTAAGGCATAGAAGTGATTGAGGAAGATATTTCAGTGCCTAAATCTGATCTCTATATGAACCAGCATGTGTAAGTGCACTTACAAACACTGTACATACATGTAAAACAAAATGAAACAAAACAAAACCCAAGTTGACACCCTCATCAAACAGTTCTTAACTGAGTTCCCATTCTCAGCAATCAGTTATTAATTAAGTTGTCTTTGTTCTAACATTTTTGTAGAATAATCACAGGTATAGAAAAGATTTGAATTGAACTTTATGTGAGACAAACCACATTTCAGAAATGAAACCTTTAATATGATCTATACATTGAGATATAAAAGCACAGATTACATATCAAAGAAACCACAATAGATAGTTTTCAAAATGATGCAGAGAAAGTGGAGGTAAGAATGAAAAGGCCACCAGGGGATTTTAAAAATTCACAAGTAGTGAACTAGACTTACAAGAGGAGGAAGAAAGAAAGAAAATAGAAGAAGAAAAGTCTGTGGAACAATTGATACAACCATTAGTTGTCCTGGTACATACCAGAGATGAATAATCCTCAACAGTAAGTTGAAAAACAATATAAAAGCAAAGAAAAATGGGCACACCTAATAAAAGTGGTGTTGGTTTGGACACAGTACACTGCAGTGCTGACTCAATAACAATGGAGTTATTGTAGGCATATATTGTGTTGATGAGTCAGATGATTCCACACTGTGAAGGAGTCCTCCTCCACAGGCTATCCTACACATTTAATGAAATATCAGCCTGAACCCAACTAGTCTATCTCTCTGCCACACTTAAACAAGTTGACTCTAAAATTCAGGTAGAAAAGTAGAGTACCTAGAATAAACAAAGCAACTTTTATGTGGAAGAGGAGAGTTAGAATGTTAATCCTGCTTCATTTAAAAAATTATTATCAAACTCTGATTGCCAAGAAGCCATGGCCTTGTATTAAAGATGGAGAACTAGAATAATGAAAGAGAGGGGAGTTCTTAAATAGAACCACAGATATACAGATAAAGTGTTTTTCAACAGGAATTGATGGAGAAAGAACATTCTTCTATACATGGTGCTGAGACAATCACCTATTTGCAAAGAGAATGAACTTGGATCTAAATAATGAATACATGATTCACAATGCGCGATATATTCATCTTTAAATCTTTAAAACTTCTAGATGGAAAAACGGGAGAAAATAGTGACTTCATGTTTTACAGTGAACTTTAAAATGGCACAAAAATTGTCAACTGCAATATAAAAAGCCAGTAAAGGTAACTTGATATACCATAGAGGCCTGAGCCCCCACAGGAGTAGTCAAACCAGAGTGAACCCTGGGGTCCATAGACGCATACAGGCAGAAGGTGGGAGGGAATGGTGCAGCTAAGCGAGTGGATGGGAGGAAGGCAGAGGGAGGGAAGCTGGGATAAATATTCAATTATGCTTGTAAAAGTAGAAAATTTTAAAAAAGAACACTCAGCCTGGCCCTAGGGGGGAAAAATAGTCAGTAAATCAGATTATATAAACTAGAGATGTTCCCATTCAAAGGTACTATTGTTAAAATAAAAAGATAAACTCTTTGCTGCAAACATACTTGAAAAACAACTTTGATAAAAGCTTTCTAACATCAAGATATATAGAAATCTTTCAATTCAGTAAGATGAATTTTGGACAGGACCAAACATTTGAACAGTCACATCAGCAAAGATTACTACATTGCAAAGAAATGTATGGCAGTGAGACATTCAGTATCATTAATCATTAGGAAAATGAAAATTAAAGCCACAATCAATAATATACCTTCTAGGATGCCTGAAGGAAAAGGGGATGGATAGTACCAAAGGCCTGCCAGAGAGTATGTGCAGAACTGGACCTGCTTAACCAGCAAAATGGTACAGTTTTCTAAAACAGTTATTCTAATTACTCCTAAAGTTAAGCTTACATCTCTCATGTGATCTGGTTCTTTTATAGCCAGGCATTTATTCAAAGGAAATAAAAGGGATGTGCCAGTTGAGCTTTTGCATCCATATTTATTTCTATGTCCTGATGGGAAATATAAGGCTATTGAATCAGAATACACATTAATTATTTATTGACAGATCATCTTAGTGCCATTTCTCTATGCTTCAACACTCTGTGAAATGATACAATGAGGGGCCAATATTCCTAAGTTTGAACCACAGAAGATAATTCCAAAATCCTGAGTTTATATAGGGCAGTTCATCAATACTATGCCTTTTGGAAAAGGACAGAGGGATGTGTAATAGATTGTTGGTAATGTCAGCAAATCTTCTTTGAGGAGAAGGTATAAGGTCTCTAGGTTGGTTAACCTTTTTTGTTTAATTGCATTTTTTGCCTAGCTACACAAGCTCAATAAGTAGCCCCCTTCTTCTTGCTCCCTCCTCCATACCCTCCTATTGTCCCACATTGCATTCTACCCCCTTTCTACTCTCCCCCCACCCCTTTTCCTCAGTCTCCTCTCTTAGTGTTTAATGCTTTCTCCCTCCCATCCTCCAGAACATCTATTTATGTGGGCACTGAATTGCCCTCTGAGTTGTCTATACTAATGAGGGTTCAGGATTTAGTGGCATAGCTTAGAGCCCCTTCTTGGGCTGCCTGCTAGTATGGGAACACTATTATGACTGTTTAAGGATCTCTAAGGATCTTACTGCCTGAGGCCTTCTTCTCTGAGATCCATGCTACACTTTGGGGGATTGTTGACATGTCAGCTATTGTGCAGGTCAGGCAAGGTCCAATTACATTGTGGCTATATCCTGGCTGCTGAAGCCCTGACTTGAGTAGAGTATCTTGCATATCACTGATCCTGCCTGTCTTTAGGCTCTTACAATCTTGCCATCCCCTCTTCCACAAGATTCCCTGAGCTTTAGGATGGGGAAAGATTTGGCTGGTCTGGTTCTGAGTGAACATTGTAGGATCTTTGGCATTCTGAATTATGGTTTGTTGTTGTTTTCGGGTTGGTTAACCTTTTAAAATGCTCTGACTTCATAGCTGCTGATCAGTAAACTCTGCACTCTAATGTCAGTCAAAACTCCAGCCATTCAGACAAGTGAAAACATATATGGAAATTTTTTTCCCAATCCTGTTCTTGTAAAACTTTTACCTGCATGTTTGTAGCAGCTCCATATTCAGTTGCCCAAATAGAACAGTATACCATTTTCTACCAACAAGTGAATAACTGAAAATTGTTACTTGTGCACACAACTGAATTCTACTCAACAATAAAAAGCAATGAGCTATTGAAACATGCTGCTATAAGGATGTATCTCCAAAACTTGTTCTGAATGAAAAATGCTTATCCACCTGTTCAAGTTATTCATCTGTGGCTGATAATGAATATATGACCAAATAATTGAGGAGAACAAGAAGTTTGTATTTGACTTACACCTTCTAGTTACAATGTGTCATATTCACAGACATGCCCAATGGCTCAGCCTTCAATTATCCAGACAGCACATGTACAAACTGCTACACTCTCCATCCTATGTATCTATTTATACAAAATTCATGACATAGTCTTGATATACAATATTTCATGGCAGATATGTATACTTAATACAAGAATTGGGTGGGAACTGTTTTATCGATATCTCTCCATGAAATCAGAAAGATCTCAAGATGCTCCACAATTCGCTGAGAGACTGATGAGAACTAATATTGATGGAGGAGAAAAGGAGAATGCTTTCCTCAGTGGTATACCCACTGATCTATGATACTTGCTGGAGTATGAAACATCTCAGGCATATGCCATCAAAGACAGGTTAAATGAAGCACATGGACCCCTGTCATACTTAAGCCCAGGTGTCAACTTGACTGTTGAGGGTTTGAGCTCTGGGCACATTTGTAGAGAATTAATGGTTGAGTTAAGCCCAGAGCAAACCTGCAAGAGATTGTCTAGATGATGGGGAAGGCCCAGCCCATGGTGGGCCCTGGAATAAATCATGGAGAGCTGGTTGAGAGAATTGGCATCCTTCTGTACACTTGGCCAGACATGCTGGTCTGGCAAGTAAGGATTGTCAATCTCTCAGCCGTTATGTGGTGATGGTGTGGCCAGTTCCCTTGGCCCTGGTGTTGATGCATGCTCTCCCATCTAGCTGGACTGAGAACTGTAATCAGGAATCATAAGATAGAATAAACCCTTGTTCCTTTAAGCCATTTGATGGTCATTTATAAGCAACTATGAAGGTGGACTGCAACAACCTCACAACTGAAAGGATTTGAAATTAGAAGGGAGTGTAGCAGAAGAGATGAAGGGTTGTAAGGAGAAAAGGAGAGGAACAGGATTTGGGACAAAGAGGTGAAAGTATTATAAATCCACTATATTTATATATGGGACATCAAAAAATAAAATTAAAGAAACTAGTGAAGATGGCATATTTTTAGTAACAAAAATCAAATCATTAATTTCCTGGAAATAGATGAGGAGAGGGTCAGGATTAGGCTGAAGGGAAGAGCAATGAGGATCACGGAAACCATTGTAGGCAGTGACCTTACTTACAACCTCCTCACAGTTGAAATTCATAGTCCAGCTCATAGGTACATCAAAATTCTCAAATTGTGTGTTCTAAATACATTGAATTGTTTTGCATCACATTTATCCAGCAAAGTCATTGAAAAAATGAGAGAAAAACAGTACCTCTGTAACTTAGAGTTACTTTTCTAAATTTGTGGCCTACAGTTACATGGAGAGAGAAAAGGGCAAGAATAGCTATTCTTACTGTCAGTGAGATTAAAAGCTGCAGTGCCCAAGTTCTTCAGATTTACACTTAATCTGGGTCTGTAGCTAGCCTAAAGCGGCCTTGGCTTGGGGATCACTGGAGCCTGGGGTTGGAAAATTTCATAGGACTGCTTGAGCAATACTTTTTTTGAGCAATAATTTTTGATGAGACTCTAGTAACCTCTTACCTTGAAAAATGGAAACAGAAAATTCAAGTTCACTTATAGGTTCATGATTTATGATTGACCTTGGATACTGTTTTACTTTTCCTTTTGTAAAAATTTTTGATTCTACATTCTATCTTTCAAACGAAAAATAAAGGAATGATTATGCATCTACATAGTGGCTTGGCAAATTTGTCATCCACTTTCTCTAGAGTAGCTTAGTTACTCAGTTAATAGTAGCTCAGTAGCTCAGTTAATCTTAGAAATGATTCCAGGAGTTGTTCTGTCCCTGTTTCCATGTTAAATGGAAACTTTGTAGCCTAGTACATCACTGACTCCTGTGCCCATCTCTTTAATCTGAAACACATATTAACGGATTATTAGCCCACACCGTTTGGGCTGCCTCACTCTGTTCTACCCTCTTTGGTTGGCACTTCTCATTAGCAAAGTCAAGCCTAAGCCAGAGGACCAGGGAAGTCTAGGAATGCCATGTCCAGAGTTAGCGCTGAAAGCAAAACAGTGTGAACAGACTTGTGTGGTGTAGGAGTGTGGCCATGAGCCGTGGGAGGAGAGCGACAAACAGCTCTGTGTTCTTTACTCACACCGGAAACCAGACGCCATTGCAAGCCCTTCAAGGGGTACAAATTCTCCTTAGAGGCCTGGAGAGCTGTCTCAGAGGTTAAAGCCTTTGCCTCATAAGCAATAGACCTGAGTTTGAATCGCAGATTCCACGTTAAAAACACCTGCTGGAATGGACTAAAGGCACTAGGATCCTTAGAAGCTAGGGATTAACAGCCACAATAGTCTTCCTATACTTATGGGGAACACTAGAAAGAGTTCTAGGAAATGCCACTGAGTCCTTACACCTCATCAGAGAGGAGGACCCAGAGGAAAGTTTAATATACACATTAAAGGATGTTTCAGAGATGGGGGAGGGGGCACTGGGAGAAAGGGAGGGAGGGGGGAAAGGAAGGGGAAAAGTGGGGAGGGAACAGGGAGGTCCAGGGAGTGATAGAGGGAGGGAGGGGACAGGGGTACCTATTACGTTTGTATGAGCAGAAAAAAAAAAAAAAACACCCCCTGCTGGAAATAACAGCAAACCTTCACTTCCTGTAGTAGAAGCTGGAGCCTGAGAATCTCCCCAAGTAAAGCAATAAGGAGGTAGAGCAATCCAGAGTAATTCCCAAAGTTTCCCTTAAATGCTCTCTTCTACACACACACACAGACACACACACACACACACACACACAAACACACACGTGTGCGTTAGCAAAAAAAAAAAAGTAATTTTTTTCCTTGACATTATAGACATTTCCTACTGGATCCTACCTTAAGCTCTTGTTCAGAAAGAAGTTTTCCCTTTGTAGCTGTGCCATAGCTGCAAGAACAAACATGGCCTTCCTCACTTTTAGACAGCCTGCTCTCTCTGACATCTATTTTTTCATCTGCCAAGTGAAAATATTCAAATGCCTGACAAGACAACAGGGATTTGGTAAAGCCAGATTGCCTTCCCCTTTCTGTTAGATTCTCAGCATCTTACTTTGCTTTCTTCTTGTGAATGTTCATTTTTTCAAAGATATTTTATCAAAGTGCACGAAGTATGATGCCACCCTATTATCAGGTAAGTTCATTGCAGAAAATAAAAGGCCTGAAATTGGAGCGGAAGGCAGTGGTGTATCATTTTGGTGACCATGTGTCAGGACCTCATAGTACATTTTGATTTTCCATTTTACATGGAATTAATTTACAGGAGATAATAGTAAACAGCTGCTGAAGAAGGCGGCACTTGGGGAGAGCGAGCAGTTGTTGGAGCCAAGTCTAGGCTGGATAGCTTACTTTAAGTGTCTATTTAGTACAGACACTTTCTGCCACATTAAAGTAATTCTTTCAGTCTAATGCCCAAAAGGCAGACTTGCACTTTATTAGATAGAGTCCATTTCTTATTCACTAGAGTTAATTTATGATCCCCCCAAATGCATATCTTTTAAAGCCATTTTTGCACATGAGCAAAGTTGAAATACTTTTGTGAGGCACTTGTTCGATTCACTCATTCCATGTGAAATGAGTGCTCTACTTATCATAAATAAGTGACACTTACGTGTCTGTTCAGTGTCACGTTTTTTCACATTTTTGCTTTTTTAAGGGAATTTCACTTTCTATTTTATCATTATTTTTAAAAATACTTTATTAATTTTTGTAACCAAATACATGCAATCAAATAGATGCTTCTAGACAAATACATTCCTTTAGTTCCAACTCACCAGAGTATTTTTGGAGATGCAATTTCACAAACTTGGTAGCCCGGTTAATTTCCAGTGATTCAAATTATATACACATATATATTTATATACAAGATTAATAAAAGCAGCATGCTATGCATCAGTACCAGCAACAACTCTTCCAGTTTCTGCAGGCATCTCAACAAAATTGTAGCGACATCTAGCACACTCCATTAAAAAGGGGAAGTAAAATACAAAATACCAAAAAACAACAAAGTTCTATTACTCTTGTGGAACTAAACACCATTTTTCTTTATTATTAGCTTTTCATTCATTATTTGGAAAGAACATTCTGGATGAACATCATTAAAAGAAGATCTGATAACCATTAGCTAAACTCGATCATATTAAAAAAAAAGCAACTATGAACTCATTCCAGCTGGATCTGCTTTCCTAAGACCACAAGGTTTGGTGTGTTTACTTTACATTATGAAAGGGAAAAGACTCAAGAAGCAACAAACTTCTTCAGAGACTAACAAGGGTTAAGACTAGATGGAAAAGAAGGAGACAACTCTACAAAGGGATATGTCTACTGGTAAATTATCCTTTCTCCAGCAAATGCTCAGACACATGTCATTAACAGGAACCCAGATGAGACTCAATGAGTCATAAATGCACAGGACATGATAGTGAAAGGAAGAAGGAGAAGGCTTGAGATGGGGGCAAATGGGGCTTGAGTGTGGCTAATAAGCGGTGAAAATTATACAAGCACATCTGTAAAGCCCTGAAAGAATATATATATTTATACATATATACATATACAGATATGTATATATATCAATTAATTACTCAATAAATCAATAAATAATAAAGTAAAAAATCCTTAGACAAATCTCTATAACCACTGTATTCATACCAAGATAATTGAGTAGAAGCAAGCAAGACTCAGCCTAGTTAGCATTTTACCAAGTCTGTCATATTTTAAAGAAGAAAGAACTCCAAGGAAAAAAGGAGATTCCAAGCAGTACCTTGATGCTTCAGAACACAATCAAAAGACAGCATCATTCCAAACAGAAGCAACAGCAAACACTACTCATTTGAATATGTTCAAGGATGCTGACATCAATGATGAATCATCTGCTTACTCATCCAGGGGAAGTTCACTTTTATAAATGATTTCTTAAAATGGTCTCCTGGCATGGTGCAACGTGTCTTATGGAGGAAAACATGTATGTGGCGGTTGGTTTCAGGTGTCAACTTGACAATTGAGAAAATTTTGAGGCACGCTTATGAAGAATTAGTTCACAAAGCAAGTCTCTGAGAACCATAGGAAATTATTCAATTGATGTGGAAAGATGCAGCCTATAGTAGGTGAGAATATTTCCCCAATAGATGGATGAGATGGAGAGAGAGTTGGTTGGAAGCTGGCAGACTGGCAGCCAGCAAGCATGCTTGTGTCCTTGCCCTCTCTGAGCTGTTTCTGAGGTTATGGTGTGGCCAGTTCTCTCATCCTTCATTGCGAAGTCACTTTCATGATGCTCAATTACAGCCTTGAATCATGAGCATGTACAAATTGTTCAGTTCATGTGTTCCTTATAGCAACAGAAATATTAAAGTGAGACAGCAGACATGTTTCATTCAAGCCTGAGCTATAGTGTGACTTCTCATTTTCTGTGATTGGATATGAAGCCACTCCCTGAAGTGCTCATGCAACATCTATGGAATGTGTTGGTGCTACAGAAAACTGCCTGCATTTGTGGATTGTGGAGATAACAAGTTATTTTGAAAATATAGTGCATGGCATCATTGTTAGACTTAAAATCAAAATCATGGTTCCATGACCAGCATCAGGCACATGGTTAGCTCAGTGCTCTCTGACTGACACAGTTTAAGAGGCTATATGGTGTGAAAACCTTGAAACGATCAGGAGAGGAGAATTTTTTTTAAGTAGCTAGTAAGTATTATGCAAGAAAAGGGTTATGTGAAAGAACAGGTTTCACCCCTAATGAGATTAGTTTATTTAACAAGGGCAGTGTCATAGGAGCTTATATAGCACAAATGATAAAATGTTTGTGACCAGAGCCTCAGAGGAACCTAACCTCCTCTGGGAGCAATAGCTCAAGGTCTATGGTGACTGGATAGAACATAACTACTGGAAAAAATGAGTGCAAACTGTATGTATTTAATCAAGTTATTTTTTTCTTTCACAAATGGAATTTTTTGCTAGCTTATTTCTAGCAAAGATATTTATTAGTGTGTAACTTTCTTTATGTTTACTAGGCTTTTTTTCCTGAAAAATATAATTAACTTTGATACAATGTCCATTCTGTGTTTAAACAATAAAAAATTCTTTCTTGAGGATTTTATGCACAGAAAAACATCTAGGTTCAACATAGTTTAACATTCATTCTCTCTGGTCAATCATAATCCATTTGGATAATTTTCTACTGAACACATGAGATCATTTGGAAAGAACATCTACCCAAATATAGAAATATAGAGATGTATGCCACCACCATCAACTTTCAGATTAGGAGATGAGAATAATTACCACGACTACTAATGTTAGAGGCTTCGTGGATTAAAGGTGGAGTTGCACATATCAGGCATGATGAGAATGACTTAGTAGTAAGATGTGTAGTAATGCATCCCTGCATTATTGTGCTTTAGTTTAAAGGCTTGATGAGCAAATCAGTGTTATGTGGCTGTGGTGGTAAATTCTTAATGTTTGTTTGACTTTTTTTTCAAAGGAAGTATTTATTTATTAATTGAGAGTGAGAGATCAGAGCAGCTTTCAGAAATTACTTCTTTCTATCATATGCTTCTGGAGAGCAATATCAGGTGGCCGGGTTTTTAAGCAGGCAAGAGCATCCACTGAATGGTGAAACATCTGTTTGCTTGACTTTTTATTCTTAGAACTGTTAAGTGTTTTCTGTGGTCTTGACTCTTCCAGTGATACTTTAAGCAATTTACATTAGAGAGAGAAAGAGAGAAACAGACAGACAGACAACAGCAGTTATTGAACAGGTGAATAATATCATAGTAGTTTAAGATACTAAGAGATTTCATCTTGGTTCTTTAAACTTAGTATTAACCATCTGCTGAAACGTAGCTTTAGAAGTAACCATATGTTTGAATCACTTCTCTTATTCAACACATATAGTTTTTTTTAAATGTCCAAAGAACCTATGAGCAATACCTGAAGTTCATTTTCTATCAATATGGACCATTTACCATTAGTGATTTTTGTTATAATGAATAGCAACAAAAAGTCCTTGTTATACTGGATAATTTTAAAGCAGTGGGTTTCTATATGTGTTTTTGATTTTTCAACATATTCAGTAGCATTTACAGAGCTTACATATATAATGTATGTAAAATTTAAGCATATTATTTTCATTTTCTGAAATTCCTACTAATTATACATTTGGCAAGTACATGGCATTTTATGTTTAATTTGATAAAAACTGTGAAGTTGACTGTTTTTACTCTATATGGAAACTTTTATTAGTCTGTTGCCAAGAGCATAATGTTTAATTTATTAGTTTCTTTTTTTTCATTTCAAATGCAATTATTGTTTACAACTCCTAAGAAAAATAATATTTAAAATTTCATTTGAACACATCCATCTTCATAACACACTTACACTGGCCAAGAGGTGGGAGCAACTCAAATGTTCTTGGGGGCATAATTGTATGAATACAATGTGTTACATATACACAAGGATTCTTATTCACTCTTAACGGGAAGGAAATTCTGGCTCATGTACCATATGGAAATGATGCTAAGTGAATAAGCAAGAACAAGCCAGGCAAATTAATACAAATACTGTGTGTGGCTACTTACATGACCGCTCTAAAACAGTTGAACTCATAGAAATAAGGTAGAATGGGACTGTCAGGGAGTTAGGAAAAAAAGAAATAGAATTTTTTAATAGATGGGTAATAAAGAGCTTCACTTTTACAAGACAAAAAAGTTTTGGATACTGTATAACAAAATAAATATACTTTACTCTTTTAGGCAATATATGTAAACTAATTAAGATATCTATGTACTGTGCTAGTTATTTTTCTCATTGCTGTGACAAAAATGCCTGCCAAAAGCCATGTAAAGGAAGGAGAGATTCATTTTGACTCCCCAAAGGTGTTTTAGCAGGGATGAGAGACAGTTGGTAACATCATATCTGTAGTTAAGAAGCAGAGAGAGCTGAAAACCAGGGCTTGGCTCTCTTTTTCCCTTTACTGTGTCTGGAACCCTGGTCATGGAATGGTGCCACCCACATTTACAGAGGGTCCTTGCACCTTCATTAAACCTTTCTGGACACATCCTCACAAGCAGACCCAGGGATTTGGCTCTTTGTAACTCTTAGTTACTGTCAAGTTTGCATTATCATATATATTTCCCATATGTAAAAAAGACAGTGATTTAAGAAATGATCATTTTATTACAATGTCAGTCTGTATTGTTTTAAACAAACTGCAATGCAGTTTTCTGTTGCTGAAATATCATGAACAGATAAATATATTTTGTGATTAAATAATTTATTCTCAATGACCTTATGTGTGTGCTTATTTTATGATCCCAGGAATCCTGTGTTACTCCTTCAAAATTAAAATCTCTACTCAAGAAATGTTCACAAGTTTTCACATCTATTTAATTAAACAAAAAATTCACTGTGAGTGATCTTAAAGTTAGCTTGTTTTCATGTGATTATACTATGCATAAATTTCATGTCATCATAGTAGCATGTCAGTCTATTAGTCATGAAACTTGGATAAATCATTCCTATAAGGGTTATCATTTATAAAACAGGTCACTTAATAGTTGATTTTCCCCACCTTTACAAATCTATCTTTCACTAAAGTGCATTTTTCTGATTCTCCTGGGTGTCACTGAATATTCTCTATTCTGTCTCCTTTGTTCTCTGTTCCCTGCTTCCTCCAATTCTGCTTTTCTACATATAGCTAATGCCTCCTCATCTGGATATTGACCAGTGCTCACACTTTGAGTTAGTTCTGTTGGCAATATGGATCCTTTATTCTTTTTAAACATTTGTCATTATAATTTTAGCACTCAAATCTAAAGAAATAAACAGGTCAAATAATTAGTTCAAAAACTGATACTAGGTTTAATTAGAGTTATTATCTTAGAATTAAAAAATTTCCAAAAGATTACTAAATAGTCTTAGTTTCATGCATGGCTTATTTAGTAAGCATTTGTTGAATAGCATATGTGATATAGTCAACTGATATCAAATCCAAATCTATGAGAACCTTTAAGGTTAGAGGTAAATGAACCAATGATTTTAAAATAATCCAATCTTTATGGTAAAATAATTATTGGGAGTTGAGGACATATAGGACAGGAGCTTGTATGTGCTGATAAATGTTAGACCACTCATTCTACATTGAACGCCACCAGCCTTAGTTTGTACTAGTTACAACATCCAAGAGTTCAAATGCCTCTGATAGCATGGATGATTTGTAGCTATGAACACAATGTCTCTAAACCCTATGTGAAGAAGAGACTTGAGCAATTGCTTCTCAGAAGCCCACCAACTACTACTTTTAACTCAAGTTAAGGCTACTACATGGAAGGATTACTTAAATAAATATTTCAGAAAAAAAACTGTTAAAGAGGGTTCAAGCATAGAAGCACATGCTTGTAATTTCAGCACTCAGGAGGCTGAGGCAAGCAGATCATGAATTTGAGGCCAGCCTGGGATACATAGTGAAGTTTCTGCTAGTTTAGACTATTTGATTAGACCCTGTCTCAAAAAAATCATGATTTCTGAATTAGCCAGTAGTCATGAGAAGAATATGAAGCACTTATTTTTGCCATTGTGGCGAGTCCAGTTAAATGAGAACTTGTCAGAAGTTGTCCTGGTATTTATTGGTAATATTTTTTTGCGGCTATTACCATCTAATCTTCACCCTTGATTGAATTTCAGTGATTGCTGTCTTTCATAACACTGTTTATTCATTAATACAGATCACTATCATCAACTCTAACCTTGAGCTTAGCTCTCATATTTTCAACCTGCTGTACTATGTTTCTAATTAATATTTTGCTACCACCATACAATTAGCCTGTCCCCAGCACAGCACAATATCCTTTAAAACAAATCCTTTGCAATTATTCCAGTTTTATGTTTTCACGTTTAAAGCAAAGTGTGATCTTCATTTCATCCCTTGTCTTCTTTGCCTCTTTGTAGGAAAACTAATGTTCATGAGTTCTGTCATTTATTTTCTCACTTCTGCAAACTTAACATGGATAAAGAACCATAAGGGAAATTGAGTGAATTCCTTCCTTTTTTTGATTCCATACTCAGCTCTACCGCAGATTTAAGGAAATGCATGTTCAGATGTTAACTCTGAAGTAGAAAAAAAATCTTTATATATTAATTCTAATTCTAATTTATTTAGGTTTATCTGGGTCAAATTTCCTAATGAACAAGAGATTGCTAGTATTGCTAACATCCGTCTTGTTTCTGTTTGTCTGTTTTTTTTTTTTTTTTTTTTAAGAGAGAAAGGGAGGTTTATTCAGCTTATGGTTCCAGAGGGAAGGTACAGTCTCTCAAAGCAGAGGCAGCACGGCTGGCTGGCCAAAGGTGGAGGAGGCTAAGTCACTGCAGACATCTTGGAAGATGAGAGTTGCAGACTGCTTGCTGCAAAGGCAGACTTCACCTGGAGGTAGGGTGGGACTAATCCGCCTCAAGGCCCACCCCTTGTGACTCCAGCAAGGCTCCAGCTCTCAAGGTTCCATGACCTTGCTAAACACATGAGACTCTGGGGGACACATTTCAAACCATGACATTCCACCCCTGACCCCCACAGGCTCATTGTCATCTCATTATATAAACCATACTCAGTCCAACTTTAAAAATCTTCATAGACTGTGTAGTCCCAGCACAGTCCAAAAGTCCAAAGTCCCAAGTCTCCTATAAAATCAAAATACAAGTTACATACTTCTAACATAAAATGGCACAAAATAAACATTCCCATTCCAAAAGGAAGGAATGGGGGCATATCCAGGAAAGACTGGTCCATACAAACAAGACTGAAAACCAGCAGGACAAACTCCAACAAATCTTGTAGTTCCAAGTCCAACAAGTGAGCCTCTCATTGAAATAATCTCAGTTCCAAAGGGCTTTGGTTCCATCCTTCCAATGCAGCTGCCCATAGAATACGTTGCTCTCTTGAGCTGACTCTTCCCAGGGTATACAGCTCTCCTTGGCAGGTGTCCTGCATTGTCTCTGGAATTTCTAACATCTTTACTTCTCAATGGCAAACCAGGCGTTAACTCCACAGCACAAACTGCCCTTTTTGGGTCTCTAAACTGCAGACTTTCTGCCACGTGCTGTCTGGCTTCCATCATTTTCGAAATCTTGGAGGAGGACTCTACCATCTCCAACCTCTTGCATCCTTGATGCCTCTAGAACCAGAACCACATGGATGACTTTGCCAAGATTGTCCCCTTTGAATCACAGCTGATTCTGCTTCTCTATGCTGACCATGGATAAAAGCTCTTTCACACCTAGTTGTTTTATAGAAGTGTATCCTTGCTTTGGAACTCCACCCTTTAGCTCATTTCTGTCTGGTTTTTATATTGCCTCACTTTGAACTTTTCTGTAGGCATTAACTTCTCCCTCTTTCCCTTTTTCTCTCCCTCCATCACTCCCTCCCTCCCTCCCTCCTTCGCTCCCTCCCTCCTTTCCTCACTCCCTCCCTCTCTCCCTCCCTCCCTCCTTTGCTCCCTCCCTCCCTCCTTTCCTCCCTCCTTCACTCCCTCCCTCACTCCTTTCCTCCTTCCCTCCCTCCCTCCCTTCCTCCTTCCCTCACTCCCTCCCTTTCTCCCTTCCTCCCTTCTGTTCATTTTTAGCTAAGTCACATGTAGCCCAGGGTGGCTTCAAACTCACCTGTAGCTGAGGATAACCTTGAACTTATGATCCTCATGTGTCCTCCTCACTAGTTGTGTGATTACAGATGTGTGCCACCATGTTTTGCTCAGTTACCTATTTCATTGGCCATCCAAGTGCCTCTTGTCACTTACTGTTTTACCAGTAGGATCTCCATTAACCTCCTGTGATCCACTCAACATTCCACCCTTCCTCTTGCACATCCCTAATAACCTTCCTTCTGCTTCCATAACCCATCCCCAGATTAGTCTACATGTTCACATTCTGCAACCTTACAAAAATACAATGTCTCTCTGAGTATACTTACATAAGTTAACATGTCTGATTTTGTCCATTTTCATGCAAACATTGTTTTTGTAACTTTTCATTGCTCTATCAAGCTTCAAGGTATATTTATACATAATTTCCTTGCTCATGAATGCTTAGAAAATTTCTGATTTTTGGGAGAGTCCATTTCCATACCTCAACTTCTTTGAGTATAAGAAACATCAATTACATAGAGTAATTCTTGACATGTTTCTGCCTGGAGAATTTTTTCATTTTGATCTATTGCACATGTTAGGTTAGGAAATATGTTTGATATGATATCAGCTGAAAAACTGTCCTGGCTTCCATAAATATCAATATAAATGGATAGATTAACAAAAGCATAATCCATTTGCAGATGGAGATCTGTTAAGAAGAGAGGGAGGAGTCAGAGAGTAGGTAGCCTCAGATTTCTTGTTGGGATAAATGCAGCAAGTAAGTTTATCTTGAAAAGAACGAAAGAGAGGGTGTGGCTGCTGTGAGGAAACTTTAAATGCTGCTTCACAGAGAATGAACCAATTGTAATTTTGTGAGTCACTGGTCAGAAATAAGAGCCAGGGACTAAATTCCAGAGAGACAAATGACTGGAAATACTGTCTTAAAGAGACAGTCACTTGGTATAGCTTGAGGACTTAAATGGTAGAACTCAGTGTGAAGATTCGATGATTATGATCATGTTTGCCTGAATAATGTCCCTGTAATAGGTCTATGGTCAATCTCTTCCCAGGATTTTTTTTTCTCTGTTTTCATTTGGAATTTTCATCCTTATTATTGATTCTCTTGCTTTAGAGAAAAACTCAGTGTCTATCCTCAGATTTTAAAATGTCTAAATTGAGGTATAATTTATGCAGAGTGAAATGCACAGCTCTCAAATATAGCATTTGATGAATTTTCAATATATGCATCTTCTTAACCAACACCTCACTCAAGATTTAATACATTTCCAGCACTCTAGAAAGTTCCCTTTGACCTTTTTACTGTTGGATTCCTTCCCTCAGAGATAACTACTGCTTCCATTTTACTCATGGGTTATTTATTCTGTTCTTAATACAAATGGAAATTCATGGCTTGTACTCTTGTAACTGAGCTATTTCATTCAATGTAGGTCTTTGGAAGACTAAATATGAATTTTTTGTTTGATGCTATACAGCATTTCTTTTAATAATTATAACTGCATTGTTATTGCAGTTATAGTAGATATAGTAGATAATTATAATTATCTACTTTTGCAATGATGGCATTTTGGATTATTTCTTTGCTCTTTGGATATTGTAAATAAAACTTTAGTATTTTTATGGACATATGTATCCATTTCTGTTGAATAAATATAAAGTGTATTTATTGCCTAATTTTTTTCAAAACTTATTTTTATGGTTTTGTGCTCTTAACAGCAATGTAAGAGAATGTTCATTGCTTTACATTTTACCAATAGTCAATTCTGCCAGTATTTTCAATTTTATTGGTTTTAATAGATGTGAAGTGAACCTACCAAAGTTCAGTGAACTTTACTTTTTTCATGACTTCATAGAATTTTTGGGAAAAACATTGACTTCTGGAAAACCACACTTGCATTATATTTTTAAAATCTTTTTTTGTGTGTTTAATTATTTATTTCTGAGAGAGAAGGTTAAGCACATTTCTCACTCTGTGTGGGAAGTCAGAGTAAAACTTTTGAATGTTGTTTTTCTCTTTTCATCATGTGGACTCCAGAAGTTGGTCTCTGGTTTCTAGGTTTGCATGCAGGCACCATTCATTGTCTGTTGAGCTGTCTTGAAAGCTCTCTTTTGTGTCTCAAAAACTCTCAATGGACTGACATCAACTCATTTAAGTGGCACATGTCAGTAATCACTAAATTTCAATGCAAGATGAAAAAACAAGGTATTTGTATTGTAGCAAGTAAAAGTTTTCTTTGTAGAAGAAAACTAAATAAAATTGAAATGCCTGGGATGGTATATTAAATGATTTGGATTTATAGCATAGAAATCATGACTGGTAAATATGACTTTCAGTGTGTGTGTGTGTGTGTGTGTGTGTGTGTGTGTGTGTATGTGTATGTATAAATGTGTGTAACTGTGTAAGTTTCACCAAAGGAAAATTTATCAAAAAATATGTCTTTAAGGAAGTAATAATCAGTAGAAAAATAATGCTTCAACATATAACTTTAAATTTCCCTATTTATGTTTTTAACCTTGAATGCAATTTATTGATTCATGTGTGGAAGAATTCATTAAATGTAATTTATCTTTGTTACAAAGTCATTCTCTTCCTTTTTCACAACTCCAAGTTTCTGAAGAACTAAACAACAACATAAAGTCCTCAATTTAAGTAATTGGCTTCACTCTGTTGCTGTAATGTGCTAGGTCATGGAACTTTGCTGTGTAAGGGGGTTTCATCAATGTCTAGAAAATATACTGCTCATGTTTGTCTAATTCCATAAGAATTAGAAGACCTTAGAATCTTTACACTTCATACAGAAATAAGATCTGCTTGGTGATCTGGTTCCATGCCAATAAAGTATTACCTTTTCAATAGCTTCTTATGTAATTTTCAGTTTGATGTTAGAAACTAAATTAATCAACTTGAGCTACTTGCTTTAGGAGCCCATTTCATGAAACAAATAACTGCTATGGCTTATCCCAGTTCTATATTTAAATTATAATATAAACTTTTTTAAGTACTACAGACTAGATAAATCCTGATGAAAAGCAGTGGCTTATATAATCTTTGCCAAGTATGAGTTGCTGATCCTCTTTTCATTTCCATTTCAAAAACAGTGAAATTTTTTTCTGTGTTGGACGAGTCCATATGCATTTACAGTAAAATAAAAATTCCTTAACTTTATGAAATTGAAGTGAAAGTCTCCTTTTGGTGCTGTAATTGGTGTCAAAGTCTGTGCCTGAGCACCACGGAAGGTTTGAACATCCTGGTTGTGCTGTAGTGACAGAGATGGAGGATACTGATCTTGATATTTTGATTCGGTGAACCCTCTTGATTGACACCTGAGCTTAGTGCACATATTAGATGCATCTTCTCCTAGTTTACACATAAGAATGGGTCTTTCCTTTGGGTTGGATTGGTAAGGGAAGAAAGAATTGAGAAACTCTTTTAGTTCTTGTATAGTTACATCAGCTAATATCTCCTGTTCCTTCCCTTCCTCTATCTTCTCCTCCACCTTTTCTTAGTCTTTCTCCTTAGCTTCTTTTTTATTCCCCTTCTTTGTTTTCTCCTTTTTCTTTTTGGAATCTTTTTCTTAAATCTGAGTTTATAATCACTTCTGTACACTTATGAATATGTTGGTTTGTTATAGGTCTAAATGCAACACTTTAACGTTTTCATGTTTCCATAGGTGTGTTTCTTTCCTTTAGTATGAAAAGACAGAGTTGAGAGGTGGCTCAGGGGTTAAGACTCTGCCTCGCAAGCAGAACATTCTGAGTTCAGATCGCAGGTCCCACATAAAATGTCCAGTGAAGCAAAAAGGAGGTAGAAGTAATCAATGGATGATTCCCAAAGTCACTTACCCTTAGTCTTCCACAGGAACAGACAGTGCCCTTTCATACACACACACACGCACATGCACACACGCACACACACAATAAATGAATAAAGTTTTAAATAAGAAAAAAACCCTCATTTTGTAGGTTTTTCTTCTACTTTCACCTTGATTTCAGCAATCTAACTTTCTGATCCATTAACATTATATCCTTATTTCCAATTCTAAGTATATGATGTCATTACTCATTCTTTTGAAGTTTGTCATGCTTTGTTTCTTTTCCTCCTTGAGGTCATACTTAAAGATCCAGAGATATATTCCTACAACCACCCATAGCTGTTATTTTGGATTGATCAATTTATCCAAACAGTTGTGCTTTTGTGAATCTCAATTATTCTAGGAGATTGTTTTATTAGGCCCAATTGTTCTAACTTTTCTATTTGATCAGGGAAAATTTGCAACTATAAGGATATTTATTAGAGATGACTGGCCAGTCTGGCAATTGGCTTTGTACAGATAGAATCTCAATCTCATCTATATTCTAAAAGGATAAAATGCAGGCATGTTGAATCATGCAAACATCTCACAAAAGACCAAAATGTAAAAGAAGAATATGGCATATTAATTTGCAATGATACATAAAACTAGTGACAAGATCAAATTTGTCTTCTGAACTGCCCTGCCCATCTGTTTATCCAAGTAAAATATTAAGGAGTTGGGAATGATTGTAATTAGAACAAGATACATTAGTAAATTGGGAACAAGTGTGGCAGCATCTATGTTGGAATGTTTAGTGAATGTGGTACCTCAGCCAAATCAGCTGTATGTCTTTGTCTTCCTGGAAAGATATCTCTTCTACTTAATGCTTTTTTTTTGAGTGTAGATAGTTGTCCTATGACAACATTTTCATTATTTCCATAGCTTTCTTTGAGTGACAGGCTGTTTATCCAGTTATATCACAATGCCAACTAGGTTATGATGAATTCTTGCTAGTCAATTTATAAGGATTTATTTAGTTTCTAGCTTAATTATTGATGGAAAATCCAAACTACCCTTAATTTCTCCATTTGTTTCTATAAACAACTCTATTTATTTAAACAATGCCTTTGATTCCATGTAAATTTATACTTTTAGACACAAATAATGTGATTTCCATGTTGAATTTGAATGCCCAGACTTAAAAATCCTGACAACTTGTAATTCCTTTGCCATTTGCTTGTGAGAACCAGACAAAATATCCCTTAGTATCCCATTTTACCTTCTTTTCTGGTTATTGAGGTATGCTATATACATTAGGGAAACTAGTCATTATACTTCTGCAAATCCTTATGGTGAAATATATTTCTGTGGTTGCAGTATTTGTAGTCACTTAGGAAATATATTTTTTCAAGAGAAGACACAGAACACACACTATTAGCAGAGATGCTTTGTCCCATCACACTTTTCCCTAGACACTTAGTGCATCATGTGATAGACAGCTGTCTACCTGAATTATTTAAAGAGAAACATTTGAGAAGTGGGATGGTGGAATCCACAACTGTTTTCTTAAGAGAACTGTTTCTTGAGGCTCATGAGAAACAATATTTTAGGTGTTGTTTTCTTGGAAAAGCCTGAGGAGCATACTACTTATATTTAGGAGCAATGAGTTTGCACATGTAGAATGTGAAGTTTGAAATGAGAGCAGGTAAGACTGGAAAGAGGATACAATGGATTTATGAGGTTTTTCATTTTCCCAATTGTGAATTTTGGTTCTTTCCTGTTGGCAAATGAGACTATGAAGTCTTTTAAGTGAAGAGGTTCTATATTTGTCTGTCTTTGAAAATGAATATCTGAACCCAGAAAAAGACAGGGTTCCTAAAAATCCTGCCAACTTCTAGGGAATCACTTTGGGACTTGTTAGTCTGGAAGCATGAAGGGCAGTAAGAAGGTTATTGGATGGCTTGGATAAGGTATGAATGTTAAACTAATTTATAATGAGAAAAAGCACCAGTTTTAAGGTATGTTTCAAAGTAAAAAAATTGTTAGACCCGACACATTTATATAAATTATAAAAAAGAAGGGGGCTGGAGACGTGGCTCAGGAGTTAAGCCTCTGCGTTCAGTTCCTAGACAGCACGTATAGACGCCGGTGGAAGTGGGGCTTCTGGTCCTGGTAGGGCGGAGCCTGTGAATCCCGGGGCAGAGTAAACAAGGAGGAGGTGGAGGCGTCCATGGTGGTTCCCGAATTCGTCCGTGGTTCTACACACACATATATACATACACATGCTCTCACACACATACACACACAATTGAATAAATAATAAATAATAAAAAAGAGGAGGAAACAATGATAAAATTTGTGCCTCTTTGGGAACTAGTAACTACAGAACTCTTTTAATATGACAAAAGAAGTGGGTTAGGCAGTGTCATGTGGCACTTTTTTCCTCTGAAAACAGTTTAATGCCATCTTGGAATTTTCCCCAATCTAAGCTAAGGCAGATGTACTACTGTAACAAACTGAAATATCCCATCCTGGAGGAAATCTCAGCAAGTAAGAGATGGAAGACTCAGGAAGTTCCCGAAACTAATTAGCTTGGGGGAGAAGCTCCTTTCAAAATGTGGATAAGCAGTAAACAACAGCCAGGGAGGCTATTCTGCGCGTCAAACAGATTAAAAGGAATCTACTGAGCAGGTCAAGTGAAATCTGGAGACCTTAGAGCAGCTAAGAAGTCTGAAGAAGACCCCAGAGCAGTCAAATGTGGAACAAACTGCTGAGCAGCTAACCAGTCTGCAAACAGTTCAGCAGTCTGAAAGAAATACCAAGAAGTCCTAAAAGCTTGGAGGAGACCCTTCTAGTACCTCACGTACCCGAGAGCTCCAGGGTTGCAGTTTACATAAGTCTCGCCCATGTTGGGTGTTGCTTTCCTGGGATAGAGCTGCCATTCAGCCATACCTATCCTGAGCTAATAACCATCACCACTGTAAATAACCCCAATAAACTTGGTTCATCAAATTGGACCTTGGCTCAGTCATTACTTTGGTCTGTCATCATACTCTTGTCTGGGAAAGATACCGTCTTTCTCAGGGAAAGTGTTTCATATACCAGGCAGAGATGGTGAGAGATAATCTGTTACACAGTGAGAAAATCAGACACACAATCAGTACATTGTACCGTGATATCCAGTAGGCAATTGCAGAGACAGGAGAGAGACAGAAGCTGGAGGTCAATTTCCAAGGTTAAGATCATTGAGACCAATTCCCATCAGACATAGCCTGTAGGCTAAGGAGAGAGATTAGTGTCTTTAAGGAGAACAAACCTCTCACTTGGGAATATAGTGAAAGATCTAAAAATTTCTTCTCCTTCTCCCTCTAAAGATTTCTTAAGGTACTCTTAGAGGCAGGTACTCATTTGGAAAGCATAGGGTAGGTTCAATCCCCTAAAGAGTAAAGAAGATACCTTATCAATATAAGAGAATATTTATGAAGGTAAAGATTTGGGACTTCTCATTCATGTGTAGACCTCAGTATTGCATCTGTAGGCAAAGCAATGTAATTACTTCATTTCTGAATGTTGTCACAACAGTTATTAATCTGTTTTACCCTAAGCATTTTGACTAGTTTTTTATTATTTTTCCATTTATTTTGCATTCCATGCCTGTGTTGTTAAATTTCTTTAGCAAAATGATAAACTTCATTTTCCAACTTTATTTCATCAAACTCCTCTGTTTTTCTCTTGTGAAACCATGAGGAAAACGACCCTCACACTTTAACTGCTTTCACTATTTGTTGCTCTTTGCAACAGATTCCTTTCCTTGCTTCGAATACTCTTTCCATATTTTTGCATACCTTTATGTATCCATTGTCATTTCCTTTGACCCCAATCAGCCAGTTTTTTTTTCTTCTCTACGTGAACCTTGCTCAGTTTTCCTATTTATCCCTTTTCTTAGAATAATTTGCTATTCTTTGTCAATCACTTTTTTCCTTTGTGTGTGTATGTGCCTGTGTATGGTGTGTGATATACATGTATGTGTGTGTATGCATATGTGTGTACACACTACCACGGGTGTTTGTGTGGAGACCAGACATTGATGATACTGGATGTCTTCCTCTATCTGTATCCACCTTATTTTTCAGACAGGGCTTCGCATTGAACCTGGGACTCTGAATTCTGCTAAACTAGCTGGTTAGTAAGTTCCAGAAATCTTCCTGTCTCTTATTCTTCCTAATACTGGAGTTACAAGCACATGCCTTAACACCTGGCTTTTACACTGAACTATCTCCACAACCTCCAAATGCAAATTCTAAGGGATTGTCACATTAAATATTAACTTGAGAGATATGTTTTTGAAAGAACAGATTTTCCTTCATATTTTAGAATTTTCTTATACTTTTGAATTTAATTTTTTAATGTATCATATCATGAATATAATGCTGAAAATAATTTTAGGACTTTATAAGTGCTTGTATTCTACCAAAAATGTTTACATATAAACTTTTCTTGTAGAGAAAATTCATAATTTTAGTTAATTTTCAAGAGCCTACTTAAAGGGTTAAAATCTTATCTTCAATTTATGAAACAAATAAACATGACTAGATTTCAAGTGAATAGTAAACAATTTGTATTTATGTTTATTGCTGCCCTTTTCTTCCTTGGCTTGTCTGCATAATATTAATACTACATTTGCTAATTGATCATATTTGACAGACTAGTAGTTATAGATTGCCTTCTTACAATAATAGCTATTTTGGTAAGCTTTCTTTTTAATATACCTCTTCATGGATTTGTTCTTTGGAAAAAAAATCTTTATTTTCAAAGAATAAAAATCTGAAAGAAGAAGATGGGAAGCCCTGGCAGCCTGGAAACAAAGCAGTGTAATTTTGTAGCCATTCAGCCACCACCTGTCCTGCCACCAGAGATTCTGTCTAATTATCTCACTGATCTGAGCCAGCCAGCCACAGAAAGAGACATGATGTATGTGAAAGGGGAGGTGCTTTGTGGAGTTAAAGCAATCTTTCTTTAAGCCCTGGTTCTGTTTTTGCTTTGATGCCTGCTTTAACTGTTTCTTCCTGCCCATGCTACAAAACTCAGTTTCCATCACAGCAGGTGACAGAGTAGAAGATGACGGTACTCACATTAATCATAGAGAAGTCTAATTTTTCTAGCCTTCAGTTCCACTAAGTGACAGGGTGATTTTTACTTTTCTCTTCCTGAATCTTAATGTGCTGAATGATACTTACTTAGACTTCCTTGAAGTTTCCCAATGTCATACTGACAAATGACCGTGCCATCTACGGGATGCCAGGTTTTGGATCCTGAGCACATCTGCATTTTCAATTTTTTTTCCCAGTACAGCAGAAGGTTTGCTAAGGTTTCACCTGATCTAGGTGGCAAAACTGTTCTTTCTACTGATCCTATGGAGTAAAGCAGAGATTCTCCATTGATCAAAGACTCAAAGTTGTCAGCTCATCTGACATGAGAAAGAACTGCTTTCTCACTGAGTCTTTCAGTTTATAAGATGTATACTGAGCAGGTGATGATGTCTGCACTTAGATCTGATTAACCTTTATTAGTAATTATGACTTTTAGCTAGTTCTTACAAGTTAACCAAAGCTCTTGATTTTCTTCAGAATTAAGAAAATTTGATTCACACAGTGCATCGAGCTGTACTCCTAAAGTAGGCATTCAGCAGTGAGGACACTACACAATCAAGTTTTTGTCTTAGCCTTGCCTACAGGTTTCTCTTAGGACAAATGGTGATGACACTGGTTTATAACCTGTTGTGCATTTTCCCTCCTCTGGATTAAGCTTGGAAGCACCATGTTGTTACAAAATATCAATTAACTTGCTGGATATAAATAATTTTCTTGTAACTTTAGGCTAAAACTCCACCTGTTGTACACGGAAGCATGTCAAAAGTGGCCATTTTTTAACATGCCTTTAGTTCCCCTCCCCTGGCCTTGTGTCTGTGCTTCTCCTTTTTCTTTTCAGAAGTGCCCTTTCCACTTTCACACTTGATATAATCTATTTCTCTTTTTTATTCCCTCCTTCCCATAAAAATCTACTCTCATGATCCCTCTTAGACATTTTCATGAGTTACAGTATTCTAAATACACATGTACATATAGGATCCCAATATATACTGACTACATATGTATATAACCCAAATACATATACATATATAATCTATAGCTATAGAGTTATGTAATATTCATATATGTAAACATAATATATCATATTCAACTATAGTGGTGAAGATAATAAATTAGTTAGAAAATTAACTATTAATGCTAAACAGGCACGCCAAGGAAGAAATGTAGTGATAAACATATTATTATATGTTGCATGTATAAAATCTTACAAAAATTAAAATCTAAGATCTGTTAAGAGATTAAATATATGATATTTACCTTCATGAGCCTGCATTTCTTCATCTGATGTAATCATTTCCAGATCTGTCCATTTTCCTAGAAATTTCATAATTGCATTTTTCACATTGCTATGACAAAACGCCTGTGCTTTCTTTGTCCTATTTCTCCATTTCTTTCATTAGCTCATACTCAGTGATCATAGGACTTAACACAGATATCTTCAATTTTGAGAGATAAGCTATGTGGAGAAAATAGAAAGACAACAATATCTCTTTCATAGAGATTGAGATCTCTTTGAACTAGAAACATGCTTGTCCTGACCTACACCCTAAGTTTTTACATGAGACAAAAATAAACAATTTTATTTAAACATTTTTTCTATGATATAACACATGAGTTGTATGCAGTCCAAAATATTGGATTGTTCTATACTTAAACAAATTTCCTGAAAAACCCTGTTCACTGATGCCCATCATCTTACATTAATTCCTTAGAGAGATCTTTATACTCCCTAAAGCAGTTCCATAAACTTCTACTCTTTATCCCTTAGGATATTCTGTTAATCATGTCTTTTAAAGCAAAGGATCCAAGAGGCCATGAAATTTCAGCTGAATCTCAACCATTGATGCTGTCACCAGAAGACACAGCTCCAGAAAAATGCTTTTGACAAACACATGCAAGTTATGCCTCGTAAGAAAAGTCACCTCCCATCTCTATCTAACTTTCTACTCCCGTGAAACCAGGCTAAACCACAAGACAGCACACTTTTAGCTCCACTCCAAAGAAGTCAGATCTAAAGAGAGAAAAGCATGAACTCTTTTTTTTCTACTACAAGTGTGCATAGTTATAACTGTTAAACTATGTTAAACATAGTTATAACTCTAAAAGATAAGCCATATTTCATCAGATACTGGTTGAAATGTCCCTCTCTGGATCTCCACCTTCACTTCCATCCTGGTTCTCATAAGTTTTCCTCATTGGAAGTTACCAAAACTTGAAACGCTTGAATTCTGTCTTACATAAATGTAAATGAAAGAAATATACAGAACAGAATGGTTGCCTTCAAACCCTATATATAATTTCTTTTAAAAAATCTATGCTTTCACATTATCTTGCCTCTTTCTTTCTTTAGACCATAGTTTATCCATCTCTTTAAGAGCAGTTCCAATGTGTAAATAAAGAATAAAGTTTTTCTCCAAATCCTCTCCAGCATTCAGTGTTGCTTGTATTGTGAATTTTTGCCATCCTGATGATATGATATCTGAGGGTAGTTTTGATTTGTATTTTCCTGATGGCTAGGGATATGGAGCATTTTTAAAAGATATTTGTTAGACATTTCAATTTCATCCCTGAGTTTCTTTTTTGAGTTCTGAGGCCCATTTTTTAATTGGGCCATTTATCACCTTGGTGTTTAGTTTGTGCACTCTGGATAACAGAGAACTATCAGTGAGTGGTGAGTGAAGATTTTGTTCCATTCTGGAGGTTGCTTTTTTTTTAGATTTACAATCTCTTTATTTGAACAGAAGCTCTATAATTTCATAAGATCCCATTTGTTGAGTGTTGGTTCAAGCGCCTGTGCTTTCTGTTTAGGAAGGGTTGGCCTAGCTTAATCAACTTGAGGGAGTTCCTTACCCTTTCAATTAGGGTTTTTACAGTTTCTGGCCTAATATTGAGGTCCTCGATTCATTTGGAATTAGTTTTTGTGCATAGTGAAAAGTATGGGTCCAGTTTTAATATTCTGCATGTTGATATTCAGTTTTGCCAGCACCATTTGTTGAAGATGTTATCTCATACATTGCTGGTAGGAATGCAGGCTTATATAACCACTCCTACAATCAGTATGGTGATTTCTAAAAAGTTAAAGATTAAAATGCCATATGACCTTGCTATACCACTAATAGGAATAATCCCCCATAATGCAGAAATTCACTACAGTAACATAAGCACAACCATGTTCATGGCAACATTATTTACAATAGCAAAGTCATGAAATCAACCCAAATGCCCAACAGTTGATGAATGGATAATGAAAATGTGGTACATTTATACAATGGAATACTATTCAGCCATCAAAAAAATGAATTAATGAAATTTCCTGGGAAATGGATGGAATTAGAAAAAAATTATATTGAGTGAAGCATCCAAGACACAGAAATTTAGATACTGCATGTACTCCCTAATAAGTGTATCTTAGCTCCAAACCCACTTAATGACATATTCAAAGGTAAATCTCTGTAATACCCTCTATAATTGCAAAGTATTACACACAGGAAGGAAGGAAAAGGACGACCTCAAAAGAAAAGAGATAGGGGATCACACTTCAGTAGAGAAAATAAGCCAAGGTCAAGCATTACATGTAAGTAGGGAGACATCTGGTGCAGCTTACTCTTACTTCCTGGTCACTTGCAACTGAGCAGGTTTGATCTCACCAATCAGGGAGGATATAAGGACTGGCAGATAGATGGTAACCATCTGGCAAATGGGACAATGACCCCCCCCATTGCTGTGTCCTATTCCTATTCTTCCATTTACATTTGAGTCTCCTCTTATATTAAGATCTTCATTTAAACAGTCTTTTATCTTTGGTTAGGAGGTGACTTGTGATACCCATTAGGATTCAGCCAAGGGCAGTGCAAGAAAAGCAAAACTGAAAACAACAACAAACCCTACATTACTGATCTGGAACCAGACCAAACAAATCTCTCCCCATCCTAAAGCTCAAGGAGCCTTGTAGAAGACAGGGCAGAAAGATTGTAAGAGCCTAAAGGTGGGGAGGAGCAATGATATCAAAGATACTCCACAAAAGTTAGGACTGCAGCAGCCACAATTGGACTTTACCTGACTTGCAAAAAAAGCCCCCAAAGTCTAGTATGGATCACAAGGAGAAGTCTCCAAGTAGTAGGATCCTTAGAAGCAAGGGATTAAACAGTCATAATAGAGTTCCCATACTAACGGGGAGCCCAAGAAGGGCCTCCTGCTATGCCACTGAGTCCTGAACTCTCACTAGGGTGGAGGACTCAGAGGGAGGTTTGTTATTCACACAAAAGGATGCTCCAGGGGATAAGAGAGGGGGAAGGAGGGAGGGGTGAAAATAAGGAGGGAAGAGGGTAGAGGGCAATGGGGGATGACCAGGGAGAGGAGGGAGGGAGGGGAGATGGGGGTACTTACTGAGCTTGTATGATTAGAAAAAAAAATAAAACGTGGGAGAAAAAAGTTTTAAAAGGTCATATGCATATATATTTAAATAATAAAGGTGAATGTGAGATCCTGCTTATGCAACTATTTATAAAATTTACCTAATTACCTTTTCATTCTGGTAGAACAATCCAAAGTCCAAGACCACATGATACTCTCTGTAGATGTAGAAAAAGCTTTTGACAAGATCTAACAGCCTTTTATGATCAAAATCCAAGAGACAGTTGGAATGGAAAGAACCTTTATGAACATAATAAAAGCTGTATACAACAAACAAACAGCAAGGATTATACTCAATGGGGAAAAACTTGAAGCATTCCCGCTTCGATTAGGAACTAGACAAGGCTGTCGACTACTCACCACTTCCATTCAATATCGTACTTGAAGTCTTAGCTACAGCCATAAGACAAGAGAGGGAAATAAAAGGGATTCAAATTGACGAGGAAGAAGTCAAGTAATCTCTATTTGCAGATGACATGATCATATATCTTAGTGATCCTAAAAACTCCACCAGGAAACTCCTGGAACTAATACAGAAGTTCAGTGTGTGTGTGTGTGTAGAACCACGGACGAATTGACGAACCACCATGTACGCCTCCACCTCCTTCTGCCCCAGGATTCACAGGCTCCACCCTATCAGGACCAGAAGCGCAGGCCTCCCGCGCTCCCCCCTCCCCCCTCCCCCTCCCACCCTCCCCCCTCCCCCCTCCCCCCTCCCCCCTCTCCCCTTCCCCCCATGATTAATACTATGAAAGAGGAAATCCAAAAGGAGCTAAACAACAAATGAACCACTTTGAACAGGAACACAACAGGCATTTGGAGGAGTTGAGAAAAACAGTTCAAGAAACAAAAATAGGCATAAAGCAGTTAAAACAGACTCAAGCAGAGTTTAAAATTGAACTAAAAGACAAGCTGACTTCAACCCAAAGCTCAACAGAGAGTCTTATCAGCAGAACTAATGAAGCAGAAAATAGAATTTCAGATCTTGAAGACAAAGTGGGAGATTTAACAGCTCAATGGAAGAGATTGTTACAGCCAAAAAGATACTTGAGAGGAACATTCAAGAGATATGAACACCCTGAAGAAGCCTACCATGCGCATTCATGGAATACCAGAGCAAAAATCTCAAAATACCACATCTGAGGAAATTTTTCAAATTATCATAAATGAAAACTTCCCACAATTAAAGAATGAGAGGCCCATCCAAATACAAGAGGCATTTCGCACTCCAAACAGATATGACCAAAATAGAAAATCGCCACGGCAAATAATAGTCAAAACACTCCACATTCAAGACAAAGAAAGGGTGCTGAGAGCTTCAAGAGAAAAAAAGCAAGTCACTTTTAAAGGCAAACCTATTAAAATAACAAACGACTTCTCAATGGAAACAGCAAAAGCAAGAAGAGCTTAGAGAGACATACTTCAAGTATTAAATGAGCAAAAATGCCAACCCAGACTGATATACCCGGCAAAACTATCTGTCATGATCAAGGGAGAAAGAAAAATTTTCCAGCACAAAGACAACTTGAAGGGATACATGTCTACCAAACCAGGCCTTCAAAAAAATGCTAGAAATGATACGCAAACTTGAAGAAAAGAACAAGCATATCCAGGAGGACAGAAGGGAAGTATAATACCACAAAAATATAAATGTAAAACAATAAGCTTACAAAATCCACTAAACATAAAAAATGTCCAGAATTAAAAAGAATTTCTCCATTAAAACATTAAATGTCAATGGGCTTAACTCACCGATTAAGAGACACAGATTACAAACTTGGATTAAAACTCACAACCCATCAATCTGCTGCCTTCAGGAAACTCATCTCACCACAAAAGATAGGCACATCCTAAAAATGAAAGGCTGGTCCAAAATTCTGCAAGCTAATGGAACCAGGAAACAGGCAGGGGTAGCCATTATGCTGTTGGACAACATGGACTTCAAACCCAAAAAAATCATAAGAGACACACAGATGGATACTACATTTTAGTCACAGGTACAATTCACCAGGAAGACTTCACAATACTAAACATATATGCACCCAATACGGGCACCTCCACATTCATTAAGAAAATCCTACAACATCTAAAGGGAGAAATCAAGTCCCAAACGATAATTCTTGGGGACTTCAACACCGGCCTCTCAACATAGGATAGATCAACAGGTCAAAAGCTTAACAGGGACACTTTGGAACTTAATCAAACCCTGAAAGAAATGGACCTTACAGATCTCTATTGAACTTTTCACCCACATACCAAAGAACATACATTTTTCTCAGCAGCACACGGAACTTTCTCCAAAATAGATCGCATATTGGGCCACAAAATGAATCTCCACATATACAGGAAAGTTGAAATTCTAGCCTGTGCCTTATCAGACCACCACAGCCTAAAGCTGGACATTCACAACACAACAAACAAAAGAAAATACACTAACTCCTGGAAACTTAACACTATGATGCTGAATGAGAACTGGATTCAGGAAGAAATTAAAAAGGAGATTCAAGATTTCCTGAATGTGAACAATAATGAAAATACAACTTACCAAAATCTCTGGGACACAATGAAAACTATCCTAAGAGGTAAGTTCATAGCTCTTAATGCCTACATCAAAAAAATGTAAACATCAGAAATAAACAACTTAACAATGCAGCTTAAAGCTTTAGAAAAACTAGAGCAATCTGATCCCAAAAGCAGTAGAAGAGAGGAGATTAGCAAAATAAGGGGAGAAATATCTGAAAGCAAGATTAGGAAAATGATAGAGAAAATTAACCAGTCAAAAAGCTGGTTTTATGAAAAAATCAAAAAGATTTATACACCCGCAGCTAAATTAACCAAAAGCAAGAGAGAGAAAATACAAATTGATAAAATGAGAAATGAAAATGGAGTTATGACTACTGATACCCAAGAAATCCAGAGAATTATAACATCATATTTCAAAAATTTTTACTCTGTGAAATATGACAACATAAAAGAGATGGATGAATTCCTAAGTAAACACAACTTACCTAAATTGAATCAGGAAGTTGTGAAGTATTTAAATAGTCCTATAACACATAAGGAAATTGAGGAAGTAATCTCGAATCTTCCCACCAAAAAATGTCCTGGACCAGATGGATTCAGCATAGAGTTCTATCAGACATTTAAGGAGTTAATAACACCAATACTTCTTAAACTATTCCAACAAATAGCAAAGGAAGGAACACTACCAAATTCCTTCTATGAAGCTAATATTGTTTTAATTCCAAAACCTAATAAAGATATATTTAAAAAGAAAACTA
This sequence comes from Typhlomys cinereus, assembly GCA_023101885.1. NCBI lineage: Eukaryota > Metazoa > Chordata > Mammalia > Rodentia > Platacanthomyidae > Typhlomys > Typhlomys cinereus. Next base: position 73,433 of record JALPQD010000132.1, read on the forward strand.
TAGGCCGATCTCTCTGATGAACACAGACGCAAAGATTCTCAACAAAGTCTTAAGAAATTGGATTCAAAAACATATCAAAAAGATCATTCACGGGCTTAATCCCCGGCACACAAGGTTGGTTCAACATACGCAAATCAATAAATGTAATTCATAATATAAACCAGTGCAAACCCAAGACCACATGATACTCTCAATATATGCAGAAAAAGCTTTTGACAAGATCCAACAGCCTTTTATGATCAAAGTGCTAGAGACAGTAGGAATGGAAGGAACATTTATCAATATAATAAAAGCAGTACACAATAAGGATTATACCTAATGGGGAAAATCTGGAAGCATTCCCACTTTGATCAGGAACTAGACAAGGCTGTCCACTCTCACCACTTCTATTCAATATTGTACTTGAAGTCTTAGCTGAAGCCATAAGACAAGAAAGGGACATAAGAGGGATTCAAATTGGCAAGGAAGATGTCAAGCTATCCCTATTTGCAGATGACATGATCTTATACCTGAGTGATCCCATAAAATCCACCAGGAAGCACCTGGAACTAATTGAGAAGTTCAGCAGGGTAGCAGGATACAAAATAAATGTACAAAAATCAGTAGCTTTCCTATATGCCCAGAATGAAAGAAGTGAAAAAGCCTTGAGAGAAACAATCCCATTTACTGTAGCCCCCCCAAAAATGAAATACCTTGGTATAAACCTAACCAAGGAGGTAAAAGACCTATACAATGAAAACTTTAAAACCCTCAAGAAAGAAATTGCAGAAGACACCAGAAGGTGGAAAGACCTCCCTTTTTCCTGGATTGGCAGAATCAACATCGTAAAAATGACCATCCTACCAAAGGCAATATAAAAATTCAATGCTATACCGATTAAAATCCCAAAACAATTCTTTAAAGAAATAGACCAAACAATGTCAAAATTTATATGGTGGCACAAAAGACCCAGGATAGCAAAGACAATCCTGAGTAACAAAAACACTGCTGGAACCGTTTGCAATAGCAAAGTCATGGAATGAACCCAAATGTCCAACAGTTGACGAGTAGATAAGGAAACTGTGGTACATCTATACAATGGAATACTACTCAACCATCAAAAATGATGAATTACTGGAATTTTCCGGGAAATGGATGTCATTAGAAACAATTATATTAAGTGAAGTATCCCAAACCCAGAAAATTAAGCGCCGTATGTACTTCCTAATAGGTGGCTCCTAGTACCAAACTCACCCAGCCCACATTGAGACATTCAAAGGTAAACCTATGAAATACAGTAATTGCAAGGATTATGAACAGGAGGGATGGGGTTGGAGGGCCACACCAGAAACAAGGAGAGAGGGGAACAAGTTACAGCAGACAAAATAGGCCTCCATCAAGGAATGCAAGTAAGTAATGTGACACCTGGTTAAGTTCACAGACTTTGTTCCTGATCATTTACAACTGAGGGGGTGTGATCTCACCAGAAGAGGAGGGCAGATAAAAAGTAACCATTTTGCAAATGGGTGATTGACCCCTCCCTCACTGTGGTTTCCTACTTTTATTACATCTACCCTTGAATGTGCTATTATAACAAGACTCCAGTTTAACAGCTTTTTGTCTCTGACCAGGGGGTGACATACAGTGCCCATCAGGATGGAGTGAAGGGCATTGCAGGAGCAGCAAAACTGCAAAAGAAAATCAACAAACCACAATCCAGAACTTCAGAGACTCTATATCAACCACATAGAACTAGGCCAGCCTAATATCTCCCTATCCTGAAGTTCAGGGACATTTGCGGAAGAGGGGGCAGTAAGATTGTAAGAGCAAAAGGATGGGAGAGCAATGATTTTCAAGATTCTCCACACCAGTTAGGGCTGAAGCAATCATAATAGGACTTTGCATGTCCTGCACAAAAAAATTCAACAAATGGTGCTGGCAAAACTGGATCTCCACATGTAAAAGATTAAAGCGGGACCCGTACTTGTCACCTTGTACAAGACTTAATTCCAAATGTATCAAGGACCTTGATTAAAGGCCAGAGTCTATAAAAACCATAGTTGAAAGGTAGGGAATTCTCTTGAGCTGATTGGGCTAGGCCAACAGTTCCTAAACAGATATCCAATGGCACAGTCACTGCTACCAACTCTCAACAGTTGGGATCTTGTGAAACTAAAGAGCTTCTGTTCATATAAAGAGATTGTAACAGGAGCTCAAAGGCAACCCACAGAATGGAAGAAAATCTTCACTAACCACATATCTGATAGAACTTTATTATCCAGAGTGCACAAAGAACTTAGAAAACTAAACACCAAGGAAACTAATGGCCCAATTAAAAAATGGGCCCTAGAACTTAAAAGAAACTTTACTAGGGATGAAATTAAAATGTCTAACAAATATCTGAAAAAATGTTGCACTTCCTTAGCCATCAGGGAAATGCAAATCAAAACTTCCCTGAGATACCATCTCACTCCGGTCAGGATGGCAAAAATCCACAATACAAACAACACCAAATGCTGGAGAGGATGTGGAGAGAGGGGAACTCTCCTACATTGCTGGTGGGAATGCAGGCTCATACAGTCACTCTGGCAAGCCTTCTAGAGATTCTTAAAGAAATTAAAGGTTGAAATGCCATATGACTCTATATGAAATGCCATATGATTCTACTTTTGGAAATAACCCCCCATGCAGCAGAGGTCTACCTCGATAGTACAAGTGCGACCATGTTCATAGCAGCACTGTTTACAATAGCAAAGTCATGGAATCAACCCAAATGTCCAACAGTTGACGAGTGGATAAGGAAACAGTGGTACATCTATACAATGGAGTACTACTCAGCCATCAAAAATGATGAGTTACTGGAATTTGCTGGGAAATGGATGTCATTAGAGACAATTATATTAAGTTAAGTATCCCAGATCCACAAAATTAAGTGTCATATGTACTCCCTAATAGGTGGCTCCTCGTACCAAACCCACCCAGCCCACCTGAGACACTCAACGATAAATCTCTGTAATACAGTTATTGCAAGGAATTTGAACAGGCGGGATGGGGTAGGAGGGCCACACCAGAAACAAGGAGAGAGGGGACCATGTAACAGCAGAGAAAATAGGCCTCCATCAAGGACTGCGAGTAAGCAAAGAGACATCTGATTAAGTTCACAGACTTTTCGTTCCTGATCATCTACAATTGAGGGGGTGTAATCTCACCTGAAGGGGAGGGCATATAGTCTGGCAGATAATAAGTAACCATTTTGCAAATGGGTGATTGACCCCTCTCTCACTGTGGTTTCCTCCTTTTATTGCATTTACCTTTGAATATACTCTTATAACAAGACTCTAGTTTACCAGTTTTTTATCTCTGGCCAGGGGGTGACATCCAATACCCATCAGGATGGAGTGAAGGGCATTGCAGGAGCAACAGAACTGCAAAAGAAAATCAACAAACCGTAATCCAGAACTTCAGAGACTCTATATCAACCACCTAGAACTAGGCCAGCCTAATCTCTCCCCGTCCTGAAGCTCAGGGAAATTTGTGGGAGAGGGGGTGGTAAGAGTGTAAGAGCACAAGGATGGGAGAAGCAATGATATGCAAGATACTCCACACAAGTTAGGGCTGAAGTAATCGTAATTGCCCTGTGCAATGTTCCAACACACTATTGTCCCCACAAAGTCTAGCATTTGCTAAAAGCACCAAGATCCTTGGAGGCAAGGGATTGACAGCCAAAATAGTGTCTCTGTGCTTAAGGGGAACACAGGAAAGGGTTCAGGGAAATGCTGCTGGGTCCTTGTATGTTATGGGAGAGGAGGACCCAGAGGACAGTCAGGCATGCACATTAAAGGATTCTCTGGGGATTGGGGGAGGGGAGGCACTGGGGAGTGGGGAGGCAGAGGTGAGGGGAAGGCGAGCAGAGGGGTGGGTGGAGGAGGTGGGAGGGAGGGAACTGGTGTACCTATTGAGTTTGTATGAGCGGAGATAATAAAAAATGTTAAAGTCTCAAAAAAAAAAAGACCCAAATAAAACTGATATGAAACAATAAAAAAAAAAAGAAAACTTTAAAACCTTAAAGAAAGAAGTTACAGAAGACACCAGAAGATGGAAAGATCTCCCATGCTCCTGGACTGGCAGAATCAACATCATAAAAATGACCATCCTACCAAAAACAATATACAGATTCAATGCCATACCAATCAAAATCCCAAAGCAATTCTTTAAAGAAATTGACCAAACAATCTCAAAATTCATATGGAAGCACTAAAGGCCCAGGATAGCAAAAACAATCCTGAGTAACAAAAACACTGCTCGTGGTATCATCATACCAAACCTTAATCTATACTACAAATCCATGTAATAAAAACAGCCTGGTAGTGGCTCCAAAATAGACACATAGATAAATGGATAAGGGTTGAAGACTCAGATATAAGCCCACACAATTATAGCCATTTGATCTTTGACAAAGTCGCCCAAAAAAGCCAATGAAAAAGAACAGCCTCTTCAACAAATGGTGCTGGCAAAACTGAATGTCCACATGCAGAAGATTAAAAACTGGATTCATACTTTCCACTATGCAAAAAATTAATTCCAAATGGATCAAGAACCTCAATATTATGCCAGAGATTACAAAAAAAAAAAAAAAAAAGAAAAGAAAACCCTAGTTGGAAGGGTTGGGTACTCCTTTGAGCTGATAGGGCTAGGCTAACCGTTCCTAAACAGAAATCCAATAATACAGTCACTAGAACCAGCACTGAACAGATGGGATCTTATGAAGTTAAAGAGCTTCTGTTCAGATAAAGAGGTTGTAAACCCAGCAAAAAGGCAACCCATAGAATGGGTGAAAATCTTCACTAACCACATATACGACAGAGCTCTATTATCCAGGGTGCACAAGGAACTGAAAACACTAAACACCAAAAAGATAAATGGCCCAATTAAAAAATGAGCCTGAGAACTCAAAAGAAACTTTTCCAGGGACAAAATTTAAATGTCTAATAAATATCTTAAAAAATATTCCACATCCTACTCATCAGGGAAATGCAAATCAAAACTTCTCTGAGACATCATCTCAACTTGGTCAGGATGGCAAAAATCAACAATGCAATCAACATCAAATGCTGGAGAGGATATGGAGAGAAGGGTACTCTTTTATATTGCTGGTGAGAATGCAAGCTTATACAACCACTCTGGCGATCAGTCTGGTGATTTTTTAAAAAGTTAATGATTGAAATGCCATATGACCCTGCTATTCCACTTCTGGGAATAATCTCCCATAAATCAAAAATTCACCTCAACAACATAAGCACGACCATGTTCATAGTAGCACTATTTATAATAGTAAAAGCATGGAATGAACCCAAATGCCCAACAGTTGATAAGTGGATAAGGAAAATGTGGTGCATTTATACAATGAGATACTACTAAATCATCAAAAAAGATGAGTTAATGAAATCTGCTGGGAAATGGATGTAACTAGAAAAAATTATATCAAGTGAAGTATCCCAGGCACAGAAAATAATACACTGTGTGTATTCCCAAAATCATGAATCCTAGTAACAAACTCTCTTAGTGACATATTCAAAGATAATCCTCTGTAATACCCACAGTAATTGCAAAGATTATAAACAAGAGGGAAGGGGAAGGAGTCCCTCCCAGAAATAAGGAGATAGGGGATCATGCTACAGTAGAGAAAATAGGTTACCATCAAATATTGCAAGTAAGTGATGGTGATGAGACATGTGGTTAAGCTCAGTCACTTTCCTTCCTGGTCACTTGTGAATAAGGGTGTTTGATCTTGTCAGTCGGGGAGGGTATAGAGACTGGCAGATAGATAGTAACCATCGTGCAAATCAGAGACTGACCCCCCCTAACTGCTGTCTCCTTACATCTACCTTTGAATCTACCATTATAGTAAGATTCCATTTAATTAACTTTTTATCTCTGATTAGGAGGTGACCTCCAATACCAATCAGGATGGAGCCAAGGGCAGTGCAGGAACAGCAAAACTGAAAATAACAACAAACCATAATCCAGAACATCAGACACCCCACATTAATCACTTGGAACCAGACCAGCCAAATCTCTCCCCATCCTAAAGCTCAGGGAAATTTGCATAAGATTGTAAGAGCCTAAAGATGGGGAAGACCAGTGGTATGCAAGATGCTCCATACAAGTTAGGGCCACAGTAGCCATAATCAGACTTTGCATGACTTGCACAATGACTGACATGTCAATGACCCCTCAAACTCTAGGATCCTTAGAGGCAAGGGACTAACATTTGTAATAGTGTTCCCATATTAAAGGGGAGCCCAAGAAAGGGCTCTGGGCAATGCCACTGAGTCCTTACACCTCATCAGAGTGGAGAACACAGTGGGAAGCTTGACATTCACACTAAAGGATGCTCCGGGGAATGGGAGGAGGGAAGCGGGGAGGCGCTGGGAGAAATGGAGGGGGGAAGGGTTCAAGGGGGAACTGGGGAGGAGTAGAGGGAGGGAGGGTACTGGGGTACCTATCAAGCTTTTTTGATTGGGAAAAAAAATAAAAAATATAATAAAAAATGTAAATGAAAAGAGCCACAAAAAGAGGTCAAGAATAAGTGGGCTTGCTCACATTTACAGCTTTAAATTAGAGGAAATTAGTCAGAATGATTGACCAATTTCTACCCTAGTCCCAAAACATTGAGCTGAATACTGATAGATAATTACTAACAAATAAAGCTCTCTTGAATAATTTTTGAAAGGTAGTAAAATCTTGAAGAAGAACCCTATCCTATGGTCCATTCTTCCAAGGACAGAACTGCAGTTCCCAGGAAAATGGACTACTTTTTACCACTCCATCATGTTTTCCAATGTTACCTAAACACTATGGATATGAACTTTAATTGTCATTGTCATTCTGGCTAGAAAATATGTATGATAAAATTTTCCTCATCTGTATATTTTTTGTGACAAAGGCACATTATTAGGACTTTAGATCTACAGTCACAAATATACCTGCCTTGCATAGATTCCAGGAACGTGAATATCTGTACATATTTTCCAAGCATAGAAGCCAAAGCAGAAAAATTAGGATTTTGAAGCTTACATGGGAAATGCTTTTTTTTTCTGTCTGTAATATTCTTTAATAGAAAAGGTAGGAAGAAGCAAGTAGATTGTATCAGGAAAGCCATAGTGTAATTAAGACTAACTCTGATGGGAATATTAAAAATCCTCAAAGCTAAAAGTCCACAGTGGCTGCTAGACATGGATCTCCAGTCTATTTACAGGTAGCTTAATTTTATATACTAAAGAGGTTTATAAATTTTGTTAGAATGTGCTATGGGCCTCAGGAATGCTTTGGTCAGTGAAAGAGAGAACATGAGACATAAGCATCAAAAGCTAGGTTACCAAGAAATAACCAAAATGGACAGGTGGTTAAGGAAACACAAATGTTCCACAGACTTAGGGATCTGTTAGGAGAGATCTTTGGAGCCTTCAAGAGTTACCAAGGTTATGATGATCCAAAATGGAAAAGAAGGGTCATACAAAAAGACTTATCCAGTTAAGAAATCCTCTGTGTGGGGGCTGGAAAGGTGGCTCAGGGGATAAGCCTCTGCCTTGCAGGTGGAAGGTCCTGAGTTCGGATCCTAGACCCCACGTATAGACACTACACACACACATACACACACGCATACACACACAATTGAATAAATAATAAATTTAAAAAAAAAAAGAAATCCTCTGTGGCCTGATGGAAATGTTGAGGGTTGGTGGTCGGTACAAAAAAGGAAACTGCGAGGTAATTACAAATATGCTTTACTGGCATAATAACCTGAAAACCAGCAATGTATTAAAAGGTGTTGGTTGCACTGACCAATAACTGGCACAGCACCCGGTTTCTTGCTAAGTGAAGGGTCTCTGGACTCAGCTGCCTTTGCTTACCCACAGTCTTACCAATACTTTAGCTGCTGTCACAATCAACTTCTTTGGCTGAAAAATGGAAATAAAGGTGGTAACTTATCTCATAGGGTCTCTTAAAGATTAAAAATTTATATGAAATATTGTACTATGCCTGACCTAGCCAAATATTCTATACAAATACAATCATATATTTTAGCAATTATTGTTGTTATCTGAATTACTACACTCCATCTCATTTCAAACTTTGCTATCATCTATATAACAAGGTATGGTATATATCTCTGTTTGGGTTTCTATCAGTAGTCTCAAACTGGACGCTCCATCTTCCTGCTTGGATTCTTTCTTTCATTTATGTATATTTAGTTAATAGACCCTTATTGTGCTTCTTCCATAAAAAGACTTCTAGATTAAATTGAATCTTATCAATAACATAATGTTAGATGATAAGTGCTATGAAAAAAAAAACAAATAAAGGGACACAGGTGGCAGGGACGGGGATATTGCTAGCTTACATGGTCAGAAAAAGCCTTTTTCACCAGGTGGTGCTTAAGCAGATATCTGAATGAAGAAAAGAATTTAAGAGCACAGATTTTAGGAAAGCTCTCCTGGTAAAGAAACAATTGAGATAAAGTAAGAAAAGTATGAATTGCCAAGGTTCATAGTCAGTACTGGGGTATATGAACCAATATTGTACCACACACATGCTTCTTAGATGATACTGGGCAGTGAGGATAGAGCAGTAAATAGATCATGGAAACTCTGAAGGCCCTGCGGGAGATTTGATTGGCTAGTCAAATCACTCCACAAACAACTCAGATGGAGTAATGTTGTCAAACAAGCTCCCTAGCCATTACCATATTTTCTGGAAGGGAGTTGATTACTGTTATACTTATCATTTGACTTTCGATGTTTTAATCACCTACTTTTTAAGGTACTGTTGTGTCATGGTTTGAATACAAATTGTCCCCACAGATTCAAGTGTTTGGACATTTTGTCTCCAGCTGAAGGTAATGTCTGGGAAGGTTATGGAATCTTTAGGATGTAGTATCTTGCTGGAGCATGTCAGGCCTTGAAATTGGATAGCCTGGTTCTTGCCTCTCTCTGCTCATGATGACTGCTGTAGCATGTGACAGCCTACTGTTTCAGGCACCATGCCAGCTACCGTGTATGCTCTGTCATAATGGACTCTACCCCTTCTAAAACCATAAGAAGGATTCAGTGTTCTTCCAGTTGGTTTGAGGTCTTGCTTTTTTTTTTTTTTTTTTCCATCATCTCATTCTATACCCTCATCTCTTCCTTTTATGGAATGGGAATGTTTACTCTGTTTCATTATATGTTGGAAGTATGTAGCTTGATTTTTAGTTTTACAGGAGATCACAGTTAAGAGCTTGCCTTGAGTTTCAGAAGAGATTTTGGATTTTGGACAGTGTCTGAACAGTTGTTTAAGTTAGATAATTCTTTATGAAGAATTAGTTAATTCAAGTCCTGAGCAAGTTTGTGGGAGATGTCTTATTGATATGGAAAGACCCAGCCCACAGCACTGGGGAGAGCTAGAAAAATATTTTTATAGACGGGCAAGATACAACTATGCCCTTTGCTCAGCTCTTCCCATGGGTATGGTGTGGTCGTTTTCTCAACTCCTGTGGCTAGTGTTAACCTGTCGATAAATGATGATCTACAAAAAAGTATAAGAATAAAGCCCTTTTCTCCTAATTTTTGGGGCTCTGCATTTATTTAACAGAGAGAAGATGAAATTAGCAGAGTTTTACATATATATGGAAACTTTTGAAGTTGGACTTTTAGACTGAATGTGGTGTGTGTAATGAGAAAGCCGGGTGCCTGTGGGGGCTAAGCAGCCAAATGTCCCGGCTTGAGCATTACCTCTGAAGTTTGCATGTTTGAATACTTGATCCTCAGCTGGTGGTGCTATTAAAAGGTAACAGAATCTTTGCTAGAGTCTTGCTGGAAGTAGTACCTCAGTGGCGAAGGCCTTGCTGTTATATAACATAGACTTGCTGTTCACTCTCTCTGCCTCTCGGTGGATGCTGTACCATGGACTGTCCTGTTTCAGCTGCCACTGCATGTTTCCCACCATAATGGACTCAACGAATCCTTCCTTCCTTAAGTTGCTTGTGTCAAAGTATTGTATGAAAACATCAGAATAATAACTGTAATGCAGTGATTCTATTTACTAGCCATGCTCCTTTCCCAGAATCCCTGATACCTCATATGCCATAGCAGCTTTTCTTGGCACTTTGAAATGAACCATTATAGTTGGCATTTTTCTGAGTCATAAGAGCTGTCTGACACAGTCTTTGTTGTTCACTGGGGACTCATAAGGTCACCTGGAGCTTTCATTCACTGTGTAGGCACAGACCTGAATTAACTCTGAATCCCAGAGGGATGTTGTTATTACCAAGATACATGCATTCGGTAAAGACTTCCTTTGACCTCCACAAATGAGTTTAACCTACATGTTTGGATCTCAATGATCCAGATCCAATAAATTACCTTAAATGAGCACTTACCTACCACAGTAATGTGATGGTGAAAAAGAATTATTTTCAGACTACAAAAGCTGAAGTATTAGCCTAAAATAGACTTGGCCATTGTATTCATTTTGTACCAAGAGACCTTATACACCACCTTTAAAGGTGTTGTTCACTGAGATGCAGGGCCTTACCTCAGTCACTTCTAAGATCTAGAAATACTCTTTGTTACCAACATCTCTGAAACCAACATTGAATTATTCTTACCAACTCTTCAGGATTAGATAAATCACTTAACTACGAGAAACTCTTTGTTAAATCACGACATTGAATACATAGGCACATGGTAACTATCATGTACCAATTTCTCCGTTAGATGTTTTAGATACCATTAATAATCCAGTAACAGACCTGAGCATTCCTGTAGTGAAGAGAGCAGGGAATTTTCAAAGATCAAGAAATTCACAGTGCTCTGAGCAGAGTAGCATAATCAGTTCACACAGTGGTATCTATGCTGGGATCTATGTGGGAGTAGATTAAGACAGAGATGAGTGTTGTACAGGAAAGAATCTGAATTGGAAGCAAGACTTTCACTCTGTGTTTCTACAGAATGTTTATTGATAACTAAGCAAATCTCTTTGTGAATTATTTTCATTTTGATAAGTCATTAACAAAGATTAAAATAATCTGTATAATGACTGATAATCAACTTTTTCTTCTCTAAAGTTACCTTAGTTAACTTAATGTACTTTTGGATATATTGGATTGCTGACCCCAGTGTTCAATACTTTTCAAATTCATGATTTTTTTCATGGGATGCCCCATTCCTTCTTCTTCTCTATGGTGCAGTAAACTCTATGCCTTGACTTCTGTCCTATGACTTACATCAGACATGGAATGTTCAGATCTCTTGAGAAAAACTTTTGTTTTGTAAATGTTCTTTATTCACACAGGGTCCTGAATCTGAATCTTTCCTGAAAATTGCAAATAAGCCTACGTGTAGGAAAACAGCGAAGCAGAGTGGATCAGTGTAGGGAACATTCAAGCTTGAGATCTCCACTTCTTGAAGATGGATGCCAAGCGCATTCCTTTCAGTCTCATTTGCAGTGTGCCTCCTATGCCAGCATAGTTCTGTGCCCATGCCAGCCTATGCCAGCCTATACCAACATAGTTATAGGCTGACTCCTGTTGACTTTCCCTGCAAGGAACAAGAATGGATCTTGTCCTGTCTCAAATTGGGTTCAAGGAGAAAGATGTTCTTTACATATTCCTTTCTGTTCTTTGGAAGTCATCTAGACATTGATTAACAAACTTAAAAGACATGAATGGAGCATTATCATTGTAATTGTATCACCAGTTTCCTGACCTATGAGCAGCCTGTTTTCTCCCCACAATGAATGGTGCCATTAGGGCCTATTAACATGTCTAAGGACTGGCAGGACTGTATTGTTGGTGGTTGTCCCACCTGTTGTTGACCTTGCACCTATAGTTTGTCTGCCATGATGTCATAGCTCTGCACAAGATAGAGATGGTGTCTCCTGTTTAACAGTGTATAAGGGATTAGTTTCCATAATAAATTTGATATAGTTTTCAGCTTTTCCAAGATTCACTCTTGACCCAGCCTGATTTAATTCTTGCTGATCCCACTCTAGTACCTATTATCAGGATTACAAGGTAAGATTGCTGATCACTGGACCCTGCAGATCAACAATCCCCAACCAACAAACCAGGCCTTGGTTTCTATTTTTGGGGTTATTTGTAAAATGGCATCTATGATAATGGATAACTAATACAACCATCACTACTAAAAAATTACCAGCATCAATAGTTCTAAGGTTTATCATTAAGATTCTTGACTTTTAAAAATCTCTAACTGCATTTTCTTATGCATTTTAACTTCACAATAATTATATTCAAATCTGTTTAAGCTCTAGTGATAATAACTTCTGTTATTTTAGTTCTTTACCTAACCTTTGCTTAGATAGCATTTTTCTTGAGTAGGCATGCTATATAATAAACTAAATTCTGTTGACTAATGTTCTCTCTTAGATTACTATGGAATTAGACCTACCTTCAACTTCCATCTCTGCCTATTTATTTTAGGAAAAATGGTTTGAGCTTTTTCCCTCAAGTTACATATTTGAGATTCAGCTAAAAACTGTAAATACATATGTGTGCAAGACAGTCTTGATTCTCAACATATTCATAATGCAGATGTTATCAGCCAAAATATATCCAGAATTCTATATCAATTTTCTACCTTATAGTACATTTTTGTAGACTGGGGTCTTTAAATAGTTACTTAGGTTAAAATGGATTGGTCAATATGACCAGCGTCCTTATAAAAGAAAGGCTTAAGACAAACATAACTGCACAGGGAAAACCATATGGAGATGAAAACCAGGAGATAAGTTAGAAGACACAACTATTATGACAGCTCTATGTAAATTTTCTATTGTTTAAATGATTCAGTATTTGACACTTTGCTATGACTGACCTGGAAAACTAATACTTGTGTCAAACAAAGTAAATAGTTGCATTTTACATAATAAATCATACTACAATATCACTAAGGAAGTTATCTTAGGGGTGAGTGGAAAGAAGAAAGAATCTTTCAAAAAGAGGGATTATTCTGTAATTGAATGATCATAAAATGGTATGAGCAACATAGGTCAAGTATACCTCAGGAGTGAAAATCATATATAAATTCAGAAAGAAATGATAAATCATGCCACATTTTTGACAAATGCAAATTGATAGAATCAGAAATGTGTGCATAGGTGTGTATATGTATCCAAGTGTGTTGTTGTAGTAGAGAAGGTGGGGAGGGAAAGGAGAAAGATAAAGAGTAGCTATTGTAAAGTTAGTCAACTCTTTAATCAGGAAACAACTTTTACATAAATATGAACTATTTATTACATGGGGTAGTTATGTTAGTACTAAGAATAACAGAAACCTTCTGCAAACCTTCACATTTCATATTTGACTGACTTTTGCTCAACTCTCTCAGAGTTTGAGAACCATTTCATACTGAGTAATGGTAGAGGATTGCTATGATATCAGGATGCATGTGAATAAAGTAAAAAAATAAAATATTTAGTAAATAGGTTATTGTTGCTGAGAGCTTATGGCATCTTAAGCATATGGGCATGTGAATAAAGTGAGTATCCAGCAGGTGAGTAACAGAATTAATGTCAACTTCAGTAAACAGAAAAGTGGACAGACAAGAGGCAAATCCAAATGAAAACAGAAATAGCTTCATGAAATGTAATATGATTGTGACCCAGAGCCACAGAAGTGAAGATGAGAGGAGGAGACAAACTTAGAAACAGAATTGACAAGACTTGAGAGGAAAAGAAATATGAAGTCAACGTTAGATCACAAGTCTTTTATCTAAAACTTGAGTAGCACTGGTTCCATTCTTGCATCAGAGAAATAAAATAGAAGCAAAAGGTTTTAGAAAAGAGAGTGGTTTCACCCAGACATGCTGTGTATGAAACACTGAAGAAAGCTTTACCTAGGTCTGGCCAGACACAAGCAGTCCTGTATCTTGCAACCTGCTGTTTCTAGTCAGTCATTCATAGCTGGAAGTCAAGTGTTTAATCTCTAACCTCTATCATTACAAGACAAATCAAAAATTCTAAAATTACAAGAAATAATTTGAAGCTCCTCGAATATTTTTTGAGAACATTCCTTTGAATTTTCCATGTTTACTGATTGTGTTTTTATGATAGCATGGAAAAAGTTTAAAACTCTTGATTCGAACATTGTACTATTTCTTTTTGAAGTTTCTCTGATGTTAGCCCTGAAGTCAAGGAGAAAGAAAAGGATAATCATTAAGTAAGAAAATGGAGTATTTTTGGTAGACTACATAAAGTTGTTTTTCTTCTTACTGTTTTCTACCTTTCCCCTATTCTTTTCACTAATCTCAAAATTATTTTAATGAAATCTACATTTGATTTGAATTAGAGAAGAAGAGTTAACATGCCACAAAGTCCTCTCAACTCGAAGCACTTAAGGGAAAGTTTTTCACTCAGTCACTGAATGCAAGTGAGTTAAAAGAAACCTCTATTCATTGTGGATATCTCATGCTAACCATAGACCATAGAATTTGTAAGGGTGTCTTCAAGGTAAATGCTTCTATAATCACTTTGTTAGTGGGAACAAAATGCAAATCCTGTGTTGGCTTTGAAGTCCATAAGAATGTGACTCTTCCTGATTATGCTCAAATGTCATTGTGCAGAATAATTCTCACAGGTCTACTATCAAGTATACATGTGTGAAAAAGGGAGAATAAAAGTAGTTAAGGTTCAGTAAAATTAGTTACTATCAGTTTCACACAGCTTATGCTTAAAGAAAGTATTGCTCTTTTCTTAGAACATGGACGTCTACCACAAGAAATCATTCTTGTAAGGAAAAAGTGATTTCTTTATACTCTAATCTAACTGGACTCCTAGTGTCAAATTGGGTAAGATTTAAAATATCATGACAGCTTGATTCTAATATCTAACTACAAAGCTTTTGGAGGGAAAGTGATATTCCTGTGTTTTGATCAGTTATGCTTACCCCAACATAATCATTGCACCAAATGTTCTTCCGTTTTATGGGCTATTTAAGTAGCTTCCAAAGATAAAGCACTGAATTGGTTACAGAGGCTTTAAAAATCATAAAACCTACTTCTTATATACCATGAAACTTAATAGAGTGATTTTTTTTCTTGCTGTTAAAGGGACTAAGATTCCATGATTGTTTGGGGATGTGAGATGAGGGTGAGAAAAGTGGCTAAAACATTGAGCCTGTGAAAGAAAGAATGTGAGTGAAATTTCTTATTGGGCTTCTCTCCAGAAAGAGTCATCTGGCGAGTTGGCAAATACAAAATCAAACAGCTATGTGCCAGATGTGCATGGCTGTTGTTGGGCCATCTGTGCTTTGCTTCTGAGCCATATGCCACTTCTACATTTGGTTGGCTGGGGTATCAGAGGCAAAATTCACAGCACAATTGTTTTGTATTATTTCTGTGAATTTGATCAGAAAAAATGAACGTAAACCAGCTCTGCTAGGGATTGAGTACAACAAAGTTGATGCAGAAGATAAATACTGTCAGCATTGCTCAGCCACTAGCTGAACAGCTAGAAACACACTTCTAATACACAGTGTGCTCTGGCTCTCTAGTGTCCTTGTTACTTTCAGTCTTCTCTGAAACAATCTCTTTTCATTTGTTCCATTTGCTTTTCCTCTGCTCAATGGATAGCAACACCACTGCTCCAAACAAAACTATTCTATTATTTCCTCACTATTTATAATATGTGGAAGTTGCAGGGTTTTTTCCCTCTTTTTTCATGTATATATGTATGGGATCCATGCATGTGTGCAAGAATGTTTATTTGTATGTGTGTACATGTGCAGAGGTGCCTGTGCATGTGAGACTCGAGACAATACCAGGACTCATTCTTGATTGCTCTTCCACATTGTTTCGAGCCTGGGTTTCTAGTTAAAACTAGGGTTAGTCTGGCTAACCAGCTTGCTCTGGGAAATTTCAGGCTCCACCTTCCAGGATGTAATTACAAACAGGCTACCACAGCTGTCTGGCATTTTACCTGGCATCTGGTAGTTTGGAACTCTAGCCTTTTGCCTTGCCTAGCAAATGCTTTTTACTTTTTACCACTAAGTCTGGTAAATGTGTGTGTGTGTGTGTGTGTGTGTTAGTGTGTTTTGCTGATCTCTATAATGTTGCATAACATTAAGAGACAGAGAGGTGTGTTGTGCGTATATATATATTATATATATATGATTTTTGCTGATCTTTTAATATTGCATAATATTAAGAGAGAGAGAAAGGTAAATACATATATATATATGAGTTTTGTTGATCTCTATAATGTTGCATAGCATTAGGAGAGAGAGAATTTTACATTTGTATTCTACTGTATACCACTGTCAGGGTATAAAGAAACAAAACTGATTTGTGGCATGCTGACATTCATATCCAGGATATAATTTCTTGGTTTCCCATCAGAATCCTATGAGTACATCAATCATTAATGATGTATTAGTGATGTACATATCAGTGTATTTTCTTTCATCCAGGTTGGAGTCTACTTGAGACTGAACTTCAGTCAATACTTCTGTCTAGCAACCAATTTTTAAAAAGTTAAAAAATGGCTATGCTATTAATAGAAGCAGTCACAATGCTCTGGTACTTCCTGTTGTGGATAGTCTTATTTTGGACATGGCACATGTACACACAGGACCACATACAAATATTGCTACAACCAATATATGCAACAACAGTATGTCTACAAATAGTAATCTTGTCACAGTAAAGATTTTTTTGAATATTGCAATAATATGCTAAAGTTTGTGCAGATTGAGTAAATCTGGAGGATCCAAAAGCGATATAATCAATAGATATAAAGGAAAGAAATTTGAAGAGAATAACATGAAAATGCATTAAGATAAATATTACTAATTTCATGATTTTAGCTATAGTTTAGGAGCTTTCCTTCCTTCCTTCCTTTCTTCCTTCCTTCCTTCCTTCCTTCCTTCCTTCCTTCCTTCCTTCCTTCCTTCCTTCCTTCCTTCCTTCCTTCCTTCCTTCCTTAACATAGTGTCAATTCAGAATGTTATGAATAGATTATATATTACAAACTATATCCATTTTATGAAGGTCAAGTGACTAGGAGCACTTAGTTGAACATTTAGAGAAAACTACCCCTAGGGCTGACCAGATGGCTCTAGGGTTAAGACTCTATCTTACAAGCAGAAAATCCTGAGTTCAGACCCCAGGTCCCTCCCTCCCTCCCTCCCTCCCTCCCTCCCTTCCTCCCTCCCTCCCTCCTCTCTCTCTCTCTCTCTCTCTCTCTGTCTCTGTCTCTCTCTCTCTCTCTCTCTCTCTCTCTCTCTCTTTCTTTCTTTCTTTCTTTCTTTCTTTCTTTCTTTCTTTCTTTCTTTCTTTCTTTCTTTCTTTCTGTTGTTGTTTGTGTATATTAGAGGACACTGTCACTGTGGAGGACCAAAGGTGACTTCAGGAATTATCTTGGATTGCTTCTACCTCTTTCTTGCTTTGCTCTGGAATTTCCCAGGCTTTGCCCACCAGGACAAGAAGTGCATGCTGCCGCTGTTTCAGCCTGGCAGTTTTTTTTTAAGGTTTTTAAATTTTTTTTATGATTTTATTCAATTGTGCGTGTGTGTATGTATGTGTGTGTAGAACCACTGGCGAATTCCGAAACCACCATGGATGCCTCCATCTCCTCCTTGTTTACTCTGCCCCTTGATTCACAGGCTCCGCCCTACCAGGATCAGAAACGCAGGCCGCCCCCGCTTCCGCCCGGCGTCTATACGTGAGGTCTAGGATCCGAACTCAGGACCTTCCACCTGCAAGGCAGGGTCTTAATCCCTGAGCCATCTCTCTAGCCCCCAGCCTGGCGTTTTTATGTGGGATCTGGGATCTGAACTCAGGATTTTTGCTTGTGAGATAGTCTTAACCCTAGAGCCATCTGATCAGCCCTAGGGGTAGTTTTTTCTAAATGTTCAACTAAGTGCTCCTAGTCACTTGACCTTCATAAAATGGATATAGTTTGTAATATATAATCTATTCATAACATTCTCAATTGACACTATGTTAAATTGCATTCTGGATTTTAAAGTGGCCACAGAATTTCTTCTTAGATGCTTTGGCATCTAAATTAAATTTTTATTTAAGATTTATCTATGGCATCTAGATGAATTAGCTCAGTAATAATATGTATGGTCTTATAGCCCATGTTCCTAAACAAGGAGAGTAAAAGGGTTCCAGTCAACGACTGAATTAGATTTGTATCAGAAAATCTTGCCAGAATGGGACATCTGTTTAGCCCTTATAACACCTCTTGCAGTATTTTGGGTCTCCATGCTATGTCTGTTTTTCCTTAGCCTAGAAAATAGAATACAGATTATGTCTGAAGTTAAGCAGCATACATGAACAGCTGAGGGGAAACTGGGAACACTGTTATGTGATGAGCACATTCCAGGAGGTGTGCTAGATGCTCTTTGCAGTTTCTCTCCAACCTCAATGCATTCTTTATTAGACTAGATCACATGAAATCACCAAATCTGGTTTTATGAGGTACTAGAGATTCAACCTAAGGCCTGGTGGCAAGCACTTTTCTAACTGAGCTAGAACCCTAAACAAAGTTTGTATTTACAGTACTTCATTAGAAAATTCATGATTAGCTGCTTAATGGTCTGGTGAGCATAAAAGGAGTATCATTTTACTTTTGGAAATATAATTTTCCCTTATGATTAGTTTTTTAGAAACTATTTCTGTGGTTTTTTCATATGTAATTTGTTTTATGTATGAATAGGAGTTATTGGGTGTAACTTCATGGGATAGCTAGAAATCTCTACTGGAGCTTTATATTTCAAACAATCGAATATTTTAAAATTGAATTTTTTCTGGTTCTGGTGTATCTTTTCTAATTTATTGTGAAAAATAAGTTATGCCAAGGCAGAGACACAGGTGCCCTTCTGGACCATTTAGAAAATGTCATATAACCCAGTGTGCAGCTGCTGGGAAGGCAACTTGGCAAAGTCTTCACTGATGACCTTTAGTGAGCTCTGCACCTTCCAGTGACAAGAAAAAGACATCTGTTAGAAGCCATGAGAATCACAGTAGTTGCTTCTTAGTTCTCCAGTGAACCTCTGAGACCAATTCCAAGCCCTATTATTGAGCCAGTATATATCCTGCACACTTCTGGGTGATTTATAAAACTGCATGGAATTCTTACACATTAAACATTTTTGAATAAATGGTTCAATCTAATGTTCACAAAGATGATGTTACATCTCTTTCGCAGCTGAAGGATCTATCTACCCAGAGTATTTAGTTTGGGTTTCTTACTTTTGTTCCTCTGCTGCTAGAGAGTGGGCAGTGACAGAGGCAAATGGGGGAACATAATGCTTGTATAAACTGGGACAGAGGAGCAACAAGCTTTCACCATACGGAATCAGCCCAAAAGCACTACTGTTAATGTGCTCTTTACTTCCACCTCAAATTCAAGCAAAGCTCATAAGGTTTGGAATTTGAATCATAATGTAACAAAGGAAAGTTTTGCACAAATAATTTATTTGGTCTTCAGTGTTGGAGAGTCTAAAGTGGCATAAACAATGTACACCCCACACTTGTGTTTTCCAAAATGAAATCAAACAATAAATCTAGAGCATATTACAGAACTGTGATTCACAATTTTTAAACTCTCTCTTTTTGGATTATGTTCCTACTTTTTGAACTTGAATTCTCCACATTAAGGCTTCCCTTAATGTTTGTTTATTGGTGACTTTACCAGTTTAGAAGTAATCAGTATTTAAAGTGATTCCTTTCTTCCTATTTTCTCTTTGTTTTTTTTTTTTCCCATGCATGGTTTGAAATTGAATTTGTCTTTAAAATTCTACAATATCCAACATTAGATGAATTCTTAATGATTGAAAAAAAATCATAGTAGGCGGAAGTTGGTGCACATAAGACAATAGAGAGGTCTAAATAGATGTGGAGATGTAAAGTCACTGCTGGAGTGAGTGAGTCTATGAGGTAGGATTCTTTCTTTCATTAGGAGGCAGTGTGACTGCTAGAGCTCATGACTATCAGGCATCAGGTATTCTTATCCAATGTTAGACAGCACTGGTGATATGATTCCTATTAATATTTATTTATTCATTTAGCAAAATGTTTTGCACTTTGTTTTTCTATCCCTGGATGTTACATTTTATTTTTTTTTCTCTTTGAAAATTCTTCCACCATCTGCACCATAGGAACTAGAGAAGTTATTATGACAGCTATGTTTCAGATTTGGTTACAATTACTGGTAAATTGAATGCATTAGCTTTTAAAAATTTGGGGCAGATTCTAAACACCTATATACTAGCTTTTAAAATAAAATGTGT
This sequence comes from Typhlomys cinereus, assembly GCA_023101885.1. NCBI lineage: Eukaryota > Metazoa > Chordata > Mammalia > Rodentia > Platacanthomyidae > Typhlomys > Typhlomys cinereus. The sequence continues at coordinate 93,711 of JALPQD010000132.1, forward strand.
CTCTTATAAATGCTGGAAAATTCTCAAAAATAAAAGAACACAAAATCTGTTCAGCATGCTTCTTTGAGAATATTTTTCTGCACATAAAATCTTAACTTCATTTAATTAGCTTTGCTTGAAACAGAACCAGTTTCTTTTATCCTTTTTTTCATTTTTCTCTGAATACTTGGATTCATTCTCAATCAGATATCCTAGCATGACTGCATTTGTACTCTACTTGTTTTCAAGAGTATTTTTTTCTTCTTCTAAGAATGTAGCTTTCTGTCTATGGTCCTATTGTTTTCTTTCTTATTTTGTTACTGACCCAACTCATGCATTTCTATAGTTTGAGAGATTACCCTTAAACGGATGATTTTCAAATGTCACTTTCAAATAACAACCATGCTTCCCGGCTGGGCTGTAATTCACATTCCCAGAAGTTTCAATGGCACCATAGCAAAACTACATTCTTCTTGTGGTGTGCCATTCTTTTGAAAATGAAATAAAGAAATAAAGACAGAAATCTGTGTTCTGTGTTGGATTCCACCACTTCCTTCTTGATCTTTTGTAGAGAAGTTATAACATTCTGTCAAAACATTTCCTTTGTTCTTTTTATTATACCCATTTCACCAGATTTCATCAATTCTAGCATGCTTGTTCACATAGCAACATCTCTAAAACTGACATGTCTTAGAATCAATGATTTATTTAGATTGTGTAGCAGATTAATTAGCATTGCTTTGTGCACTTTCTGATAGTACACAAAGTGCAGGCAGATGCTTCTTATGACCGAGTTCCTACAACTTGAGATCTCCTGCTGCAAACTCCAATCACCACACACTTGACTTAAGTAATTGGTTGGTCAAGCACCAGTCACTCTTCATTGCTGCCTAAGCATTCTTCTAAAAAACAACTTTGAACATTCACTTTTTTGGTTCAAGAGTTCTATTAATTATTACATATAAATTTCGAATTATATATTTTATCCATAGAAGCTCTTTGCCATCTGATCGCAGATTAGCTTTGTAGCTATATTTCCCAGAGTTCTCACAATTTCTCCTTCTATATACAACCTGAAATAGCTGGAAAGTGTAAATATCCTGCAATTTTTAACCCACGTTTCTTTGCTAAAGGCCATGCTTTTCTTCAAATGGTACCCTGTGCACTCCATCCTTTTAGCATCTACCTTTGAGGCATGCAGTAGTTTAAATGTTACTTTCTCCATGGACCCTTAACGACATACCCGGTGTCAGTGGCTTCTCTCAATAATGGAAAGTGGCATTATTGTGCTTTTCATTATTTCCTCATTTCTAAAGAGAAGAAAGTAGAGGAGCAGAGAAATGCCACCAGGGGACTGACAGGAGCAAAGTTGGGGTTTAAACCCAGATCTGTCTTAAGTAAACTAATGGACCCTCGGAAGGAGTTGACAAGAACAAGAGCAAGACAGCCAGGACTCTGTGCTCTGTGTTATGCAAGTATAAACATAATGAGTAACACTGATTTACCTTAATGTCTACTTATAATGGAAAAGTTTCATGTTGACACTTTATTTTTCTACTTTATAAGAAAACATTGTTTCTTATAGGGAGAACATAAAATGCTCAGATTTTTTGTATGTCTGGATGCAGCGCCATATTATAGAAAAGAAAAATGCATTCTTCAAGGATCCCTGTTAAAGGTTTGCTAATAAAAATGCAAATAAAATTAAAGGGCAGACTAAAATGAAGCATAATAAAAAGATGAAACCTTGTACAAGAAAAACAGATACACAGCAGGTACACAATAGTTAATAGCCCTAGTTTTACATGGGACTAAATAAGGCCCTTTTACAGTTCCACAAAGAAATCAGCTACACAGATATCATGAAGAAGATGTCTCAAAGTAGTTTCCTATGTTTTATGCCCTTAAAAGCTTGGAACTCTTATGTCTGAATTTGCCATTATGTGTGGAGAGAGAAAATCATTCAGGATCAGCAGAGTGCTTTCTACTCAGTTCTAAATACAAATCCAGCAGTGTCTCCTCATGGAATATACTCTGAAATCTACTACAAACTAAGTGCCCAACAGAAATTCATCATTCCCACAGAGAATAACAGAATATTGCCATCTACAACAGAGCCAATCTGTTTCTACCTAAAATAAGTTAAATCTATCATCTATCTATCTATCATCTATCTATCTATCTATCTATCTATCTATCTATCTATCTATCTATCTATCTATCATCTACCTATTTATCTATCTATCTATCTATCTATCTATCATCTATCTATCTATCTGTCATCTATCTATTTATCATCTACCTATCAGTCTGTTTGGCATTTATCTACATTTATTATGAAAAAATAACCATATAACTCTTGAGTTTTAACAAGAAAGGCTATCACCATACTCAAGGAACAGAAAATGTTCATTATTATAGCACAGTTCTGAGGTATTCTCTTATCAATCTTATGCCCTACCCTAACTCATTTAACCACTAACCTAATTTCTATGAACAAAAATTAGAATTTTAAGACTTTTGATGTTCAAAAATAATTGATTTAAGTGTTATCTGTATCTTTTTATTTGTTTACCATACTGTTCTTGAGTATTCAGCTGTATTGTTGCAAATATTAGCAGCTGGATTCTCTTTCTCTTATTTTCATTACTATGGTTTGCAACTCTGCCTTTTTACTCACCAATTGCTCAATATTTGGTTGATTCTAAACTTTTGGCTAGAAAGAAACTTTTTTCTTTTTTTTTTAAGTTTTGTGGTTAGATATTTATATAAACAACAGAGGAGAAAATGTAGGCAAGCAATCTACCCACTAGGCTGTATTTCCAGCTTCTGTGCATGTTTCTTGACTTTTGAAACCATTCCATTTATTGAGGAATGCTGTCCCCTGAGCACAACATGGCCGCCACTGTCCTCTTTAATTCTTGGAAGTTGTGATAACATAAAAGAAACCTGCACATAATTAAGATCACTATATTAAAGAAACTTCTTTCTATGAAACTTCTTTGCAGTGCTGAGAATTGAACCTGAGGGTTTGTGCATGCTGAGAAAGTGCCCTTCCACTTACTTACAGACCCCACATAAATATTCTTGAGCAGGATATGTTGTCATTTCTCTAAAGTATAGAAAATGGGACTTCAACATTGCTGTGTTGTTTATATGAGAAATTTACAAATTATTTTCTATAGCTGTTCAATTGTTTTAAATTTCTAGCAACAACTGGTCCACATTTCACAATCTATATCCTATAACACTGTAGTAGTTAACCACATACTCCCTCAAACTTGTCATTATTTTCATGTTAGTCATTCATCTTGCAAGTATGCATTCAGCTATCATAGTAGTTTCAATAGAATTTTACTGATGATTGATAATGGTGAATACTTTAGCATATTAGCTATTTATTTTCTACTGGGTTGACTTATTATGTTGTTTAGAACTGTATTGTGTATGTGTTCTGTATATAAGTCATTCAAATTATAGATGTGCACACATCCCATATACATATATACAGTAACTTCAAATTCTGTGGCTAGATTGGTCTTTTTATTTTCTCAGAAGTGTCTTTGAAGGTGAGTGATTTAATTTTCATAATTTCCAACACTGTGACTGAAATATCTGTTATTAAGATATACTGACATTTACTCATCTTGTAAGTAGTAATTTTAAGAAGGAAGAAAAATGCATTGATAGTACATTATGGTGCGAGATAATTAAGTTTTAATGCAGCCATGAGTTAGGGATCCTAATCCAGTGACACGTGGCTCTCTTAGATGACAAGGTGAGATTATACAAGAGCTCTCCATCCCTCTCATTCCTTGAGATTCTAACAAGAGTCTACACCAGTCACATTAATCTGCCAGATGCAGCTTTCCAGAAGTTCACTACACATCTTTCAGATCTGTAAGCAGAAGTAAACTTTTTCCTTTATGACTAACTAGTTCCTTTATAACTAATTTGGTTTGGACTATATGAATAGATGTATAAAATGGACTGCAACATTCACATATCAATTTTTATGATCATTTACAAAGTATTTTCTTTCATGAAGGTTGGAGTTTTCTGCTTGTGTTTGTTTGAATAGCTTTACAGCTATTTGACTGCTATTTGAGTTTGGTGAGTTCATTTATGAGTGTTAAGAAGCAAAGGCAAGGCCAGTATTTTCTATGTGTCTTCATGGTGTTGTGTGATACTTTTGTAAAAGACTCTGTTCTGCTATTCTATTGCCATGGTCACTTTATTTAAAGTCACTTAATGCTATTTTAGTGGACTTGATACTGAATTCTGTATTCTATTATTATTCTATCCATAATCCAATATCTCATTGTTCTGTAAAGTCAGAGTTGTAACTTCTGATACACATCTTGAATCTCCAGATTATTCCCATCATGAGTATCATGTCAACATTAAATTCCATACTTCTTCATTTGGATTGTATATTTCTTTTTAATTCATTGTAAATTTTATAACAAACTTGTAATTTTTTCATAAGGGAGGCCCCATTTAACCAGGAAGATCCAAACTCACTATAAAGTTAAGAAATATCTGGAACTTTGGATTCTCCTGTATCTACCTGCTGAGTGCTAGAAAACAGGAATGTACCATGCCAAGTTTATAAGGTGCTGAATTTGAACCCAGAATTCCACACCTGCTAAGTAAGCACTCTACCAACTGAGCTGCAACCCCAGTCCATCAATTTGAAAATTACTGCAAGGAAAGTTTCTCAGGCTTTGACTTAACTTCTGTTGAATAAAGAGGCCAATCTGTGTAGAAACAAAATCTTAACAATGATAAGTGTTTATTATATCTTGTATGTAATTTTGCCTTGGTGACATTTAATATCTTGTGGTCCACATGATTTATAGGTCTTTTACTGCATTGATCCCATAATTTTAAAAATAAACTAAATTCATTATTAAAGTTTCAAATTATGATTTTTTTCATTGTGAGTTTATATGAATGGAGTTTCTTGTGTTTCCCAAGATCTTATACTTTAACAGTTTTGTACATTAATACAATGGGGTTAAGTCATTTTTACTCCTATTACCTTAAGCCATCTCTCCTCCTTTTCCCATAGAAAAAATTCTTCTTCCTAACCATCCTTTCTTTGACTTTCATGTCTTTTTGTTTGAGATCCACTGAATTTTATCAGGGTTGTCTGTATTGCCATGCACCTGAACACTTGCTGGAACATAGATATTACACCAGTGGGTACATCACTGAAAGTAACTCCCCTTTCCACAGGGAGCATTAATTATAGACAAGATCTTCAAGGAGGTGTGGTTCCTGATATGGTTTCACATCTTAACTATATATAGCTTCTCCATTTGTTTTTGTTGATTTCTCTCTGCTCTTTTCCCTTATCTTCTAATATGCCTTATACACTTCCACATCCAGTTATCCCTTTCCACTTTCAGGCTACATATATTCCACCCTTTCCTCCTTTCTCAAAACCTCTTTTATCATCTCTATGGTACATTCTATTTTCCTGACCCATAACCACTCTCACACCTTCATACCTACACATGTATAAAAATAAATACTGGGGCTGGATAGATCACTCAGGAGTTAAGACTCTCTCCGCCTCACAAGCTAAGGCCCTAAGCTCGGATCCAAGGTTCCATGTAAAAACACCAGCCAGAAAGATCAGTGACCTGCACTTCTGGCACTGGTGGACAGAGCCTAGGAAATTTCAGAGTGAAGCAAAATGAGATAGAGGCAATCCAGGATGATTCCTGAAGTCACCTTTGGTCCTTTCCAAGGACATACAGTATTCTCTGATACACACACGCACACTCATACGCATGTGCATGTGCACACACATTAAAATAAATAAAAGATTTTTAAAAGAGAAAACTGGAATTTGTATATAAACAAAAACCTGCATTATCTGTGTGGGTTACTTCACTTAATGTAATAATTTCCAGGTCCATCCAGTTTTCAGAAATTTTCATAATTTCATTTTTCTTTTCAGCCAAATAAAATTCCATAGTGTATATGAAATACAGTTTCATTGCCAATTTATCTCTTGTGTACACCTAGACTGATTCCACTTACTTGCTATTGTGAATATTGCAGCAATAAACATGGATGTGCAAGTATCTCTGTGTCTTTGTGCATATTCCCAGATTTGGTGTAATTGGGTCATATAGTTTGATTTTACTGTTTTCAAAACCTCCCATGCTGATATCCCTGGTAACTGTACCAGTTTTATACTCCCATTGAATAAGGAATTCTGTTATCTCACATACTTGCTCAAAGTAGCTTTAATTTTCCTTTCTCTAATGGTTAAAGATGCTCTATGCTTTTGAAATATATTTATTAGTCATTTGTTCTATTTTATCAGACTATTTATCAACCATTTGGGAGGTTTTTTTGGCCTTTAACTTTTGTGCCTTTTTATGCATTATAAATATTAATATTTTGCTTGAAGAATAACTACAAGTTTTCAACCATTCTGTAGGCTTCCTATTCACTGTGTCATTAGTTTCCTTTGCTCAAGAGAAGCTTCTTAATTTTGTATTTTCCCTACTTCCTACTTCCTATGATATTATAGTCCCTTTCAGAAAATTCTTGTTTATTCTTTAAATGTTTCCTCTAGCAGCTTCAACATTTTAGGTTTTAAATATTTTATTTATTCATTTATTTTGTGTGTGTGTGTGTGTGTGTGTGTGTGTGTGTGTGTGTGTGTGTGTGTGTCAGAGGGCACTTTGTGTCCCTGTGGAGCACTAAGGATGACTTCAGAAATCATCCTGGATTGCTTCTACTGCCTTCTTGCTTTGCTCTGGGTTTTCCCAGTCTCTGTGTACCGGGGCCTGAAGTGCAAGCCTCCCTCTACCTTTTCTACCTGACATTTTTACCTGGGACATGGGATCTGAACTCAGGACCTTCTGCTTGAGAGACAGAGTCTTAACCTCTGAGCCTTCTCTCCAGCCCTGCATTTTAGGTTTTAAATTAAAGTCAGGATCCATTTTGAATTGATTTTTGTTTATAATGAAAAGTATAGACTTCATTTCATTTTTCTGCAAGCAGATATTTAGTTTCTCAATCACCATTTATTAAATAGCTTGTAGTTTCAAATATCCTTTTGATAGGTTTTAAAAAAATAATTGATTGCAGATGTGCAGGTTTATTTCTGTGTCCTCCATTCTGTCTTATAGGAAATTGTATTGTCACTGTAACTGTGCAGTACATTTTGATGTCTGGTATTATGACAGAAAGCATATGATATAATGCTTTCTGATTGAGTACATTTTGGATATCCACGTTATTTTTTGCCTCCCTATGAACTATTTTATAGTTCTTTGAAGAATGTCATCAGAAGTTTGATAGGGAATGTATTGAATTTGCATATCACTTATCATTATATAGCCATTGTCACAGTTATAATTTTCTCAGGACAGGAGCATTGAAGGTCTTCCCAACGTTTAATACCTTCTTCAATTTTTCTTTTCACTATTTTAAAGACTTAATTGTATAGGTTTTATTTCAAACTATAGTGAATGGAATATCATTCTCAATTTCTTTCTCCACAGGTTTATTATTGGTATATAGAAAAGTTTTTGATTCTTGTATGTTGGTTTTCCTATCCTGCAACTTTACAGAAATTATTTACCAGATTTAAAAATTTTTGATGAAATTCATAGAGTAAATGTAGAATTTATGTTCTCCACAAATACGGATAATTTGACTTCTTTTCTTACTTGTATCAACTTTTGTATCTTTTGCTAACATACTATTGATGGGATTAATAAGACTTGAGCACTCTAATGAATAAGAGTAGAGAGAATTGGAATCCTTGACTCATTCCATTACCTTCAGCTTTTCCCTATTTAGTGTAATGTTGGCTATAGGTTTGATACATGCAGTCTTTAATACATTCAGTTATATTCTACAGATTGTTATATCTTCAGATGTGAGCCATTGTGTAATGTGAGTGATTACATATTTAATTTCACACATGTTGAACCACTCTTGCATCTCTCGGATGAACCCAGTGTAGTTGTGATGTTTGGTCTTTGTGTTACTTTTTTTTTATTTGAAATAGAAGTGTTCTTGAATTTGGTTTTTAAATCTCTCTGTAGAGAATTTTTGCATGTGTTATTATTTATTGCTATCTATTAATTCCTTGTTTTGTAGAACTTTGAGGTACATCATTAAGTTATTTATTAGATAACTGTTTTATTTTTAATGTGAACACATATATATCAACTCTTTTTATGACTGTTTTGACTATAACTCAGATATTATAGTTTGTTTTTTATAATTTTCATTTGACTCTGATCAAATTTCTCCCCTGGTTTCTTCATTTACCCACTTTTCATTCAAAAGCATATTTTCGAGTCTCTGAATATTTGTGTGGTTTCTCTTGATGATTTCTAGTCATCAAAACTAGTTTTATTCCATTCTGAACAGATATTGGAAATAATTCAAATTATTTCATGTCTGTTAATGCTTTTTCTGTGGTCTCTAATGTTATCGATTTTATATGTGATTTCACAAAACACTGAGAACAATATGTATTTGTTATCTGTTGGAATAAATATTCTGTAGACATCTTTTATTTTTTAAGTTATTTTAATTTTTTCCTAGTTTTACAAACATATTAAATAATTATCCCTGTCTCCTTCCTTCCTTCTCATTGCAGTGAGTTCCTAAATGGAGAAGCCTTGCCTTGAGAGAAATATCTTGCCCAATGGTGGACCTCCCCATCTTTAGGCTCTTACAATCTTACTGTCCCCTCTTCTGAAAAATTCCCTGAGCCTTAGGATGGGAAGAGATGTGGATGACATGACTCTGGGTCAATGTTGCAGGATGTCCTGTACTCTGCATTTTGGATGGCTATTGTTGTCCATTTCACTGCTCTTCCATTGCACTAGGCTATGTTCTGTCTGGGGTGTTGAGGGATTCTATTATCCAATTATAAAATGTGAGATGTTTTGATGGAATTTTACTCTTAGATGTTTTGTGATAAGTATTGAAACATCTGACCCTGTCCACTGTCAGTTTACTCTCATTCCACTGTTATGAGGCTGGTTTACAGTGCTGAGCATGTGTTCCCTGTCATGGAGGGAAAGGGGTAAGGGGTTAGTAAACAGGTGGTTGGTTACCTAGAGGCTAACCTAACATACTATTGTATTCTATTCCTGTTGTTATATAAAAACCTTTTTTTTTTTAACAGTTTACCCTCGTTCTTTTTTTGTTGTTGTTGTTCTTTTGGGAGTCTCTTCTCACCTCCCACTGGTGTTCTTTGTGCTTGTAGGTGTTGTAAGATTCTCTGTTTGATTCCATTAAATTGATGTTTTAATGGGAAGATCCACTTCTAAAGCAGGACATATGGCATCTGTCTTTCTGCTACTGGGATATTTCACTATGTATGATTTCTTCCAGTTCCATCCATTTACTGGCAAATTTCATCAGCTCATTTTTCCTGACAATATTCCTGAATAGTATTCCACTGTATATATGTATAACATTTCATTAATCATTTGTCCAATGTTGGACAGCTATATTGATTTCATTTCTTGGAAATTGTGCTAAGGGCTGCTATGAACATAGTTGTACATGTGTCTCTGATGCAGAATGCAGTGTTCTTTTGGAATATTCATAAGACTGATATGGCTGGGTCATATGAAATTTCATTTTTTTGCTTTTTTATGTACCTCCAAATTGATCTTCAAAGAGGTTGTATAAGTTTACAATCCTACTAACAATGTATGAGGGTCCTTTTTTCCCCTGCATTCATGCTAGTACTTGCTGTTGTTTGTGATTTGGATAATAACCATTCTGACTGCAGTGAGATAATAGCTTAGGATGATTTTAATTTGCATTTTCCTAATGACTATTGAGGTAGAACATTTTTAAGATGTTTGTTCGACATTTGAATTTTGTCTTTTGAGACATTTCTTTTCAGTTCTATAGCCCATTTTAGATGGGATTATTTAGTTCCCTGATATTTGATTTTTGTAGTTCTTTGTGTACTATGAATATTAGGCTCCTATCAGATTGTGGTTAGTGAAAATGTAGGACATCTTTTAAATTCAGTTGATCCATGGTATAATTTAAAACTGGTATTTCTTTGCTGATTCTTTGGTTTGGATAATATATGTGAATTTCCCACTATTATTCTGTTGGGATCTATGTGACCTTTTATGCATTTTAGTGTTATCTTTATCAAATTAGTAACTGTAATTTCAGTTCCTAAATATTTATAGCTGTTATAACTTTCTTATAAATTGTTCTCTTTGTCTCATCTGATTAGCTTTGAAGACTTCTTTATCAGATAAAAAAAACTCATGTGTTAGCTTGCTTGTGGGTTTTATTTAGTTGGACATTGACTTTGATCTTCCAACTCTCAGTTTTTAGATGCCTTTGTTATGAGTGTTTCTTAACACACAGTTGGATCTTTTCTTTCCCATTCTCTCTCTCTCTCTCTCTCTCTCGTGTGTGTGCACGTGTGCGTGTGCACGCGTGTGTGTGCACGTGTGTGTGTTCAAACATGAGAGTATTTTGTTTTTGTTGGGAGTTTGGGTTTCATGTTTCCCACATTGGACTTGAATTTATTATAGAGTTAAGGATTATATTAAACTTATTACCCTTCTCCATATACTTCACAACTGTTAGAGTTATAGGGATATCCCACTATGCCTGGTTTTGCAGTGCTGAGAGTTAAACCCAAATCTTAACAGGTATATAATACTTCTTGATAAATTGTTGGTCAAAGAAGTCTCACAGGCCCCCAAACAGTACAGTCTTTTTTCATGGCTCTTGGCTGCTTTCCAAAAACTGACAGTAAAACCCTATCACTGAGGATGTAACAAACATAGATTACAGAACATGGATAAAAAAAACATCAGGTCGAACTTGTCTGGAAGCTCATTCTTTGCTAGGTAGCTTACTTAGTACTAGAGAGTACTATGGAAGCTCTTTGAGAAGAAAAACAATCAAAGATCTCATCAATCCATGAAATCTTCCACTTGCAATAACAATTTGATTATCAGTATGATAGTGGCATGATTATCAAGGAGACAATCAACAGCTTTCTGATCAGATTTATGTTGCATTTGTCAGAGTGAAAGACATTCTTGTTACTGTAAAATCAAGAACCTTTGAAAGGGAAGAACATAGGTCTCAGGGGAAGAACAGACTATGAATGCTTAGTTAGGAATACAGTACGTCAAACCATTTTGTATATATCTGCTATGATACCCATGGAACGAAAGAGCATTCAGCACTCAACCTAGAAATTCTCTTCTACAGCAGAAGGTGTTTATTACTGAAAAGTGCAACCCGCCAAAATGTAGAAAACAAATGATTGTGAACTATTTGTCCCTGAACAGGACATACGTGCCTTACTCACTACTATCCCAATATCAAGGAATATTGTAGAAGAGGGACAGGCAAGATTGTAGACCATGAAGTGTGATAGTTGTGGGTCAGACATCGTCTGGATATGACAGGGTTGTGATATATAAGATTTCATTGCAGATATGCATACTTACACAAGAATTGCATGAGAACTACACCTCACTATGAAAGTAGAAAGATCTCAAGAAGCTTCATACCTCTCTGAATGACTGATGAGAGCTAATGCTGATAAGGAAGAGAAGAAGGATGCTTTCCTCAATGATATATGCACTAATCTGTATACTTTTTGAAGCACGAATCATGTCAGGCATATGTCATTAAAGACAAACTAGATGAAACAACGTGGACCACATAACTGAAAAGATTTGAAAATAGGAGGGTGTCTGGCAGGGGAAGATGAAAGGTTTCAAGGGGAAAAGGAGGAGGCTTGGGATTTGGGAATTATAAATTCGTTATGTTCATATATGCAACATTAATAAAATTAAGGACAATGGAAAAATAGAATCAGATATTACAAACTTCTAAGGCACAGAAAAAAATTAATAGAAACAAAACTGTTTTCTGATTCACTTAGTTTGTGTCTTTTAATGATTAAATCTATTTTCACTTATAGTTATGATTGACATTGATTTAGTATATCCTATTAGTTCCTATTTTGATGTTTTTATTTTCTCATTTACTTATTTTTTGGTATTAGGAACTCTCTGCTTGCATTATTTTTTAAAAATATTTATTTATTTTTTCCACTCATACAAACTTGATAGGTTCCCCATTCCCCTCTCTCCCTCCACCTCTCCCTAGATCCCCTTGCTCTCTCCGCCCTTTCCCCCTTCTTTCCCCCTTCCCTTTCTCTCATTGTCCCCCTCCCCATCCCTAGGGCATCTTTTAGTGTGCATGTCACCCTCTGGGTCCTCCTCTATGATGAGGTGTAAGGATTCAGTAGCATTGCCTAGAGTACTTTTTTGTGTTCCCCTTTAGTATGGGAACACTATTGTGGCTGTTAATCCCTTGCCTCTAAGGATCCTCGTGCCTGTGATTGATGTTAGACTTTGGAGGGGGGGGGGTCAATGATATGTTGGTCATTGCACAAGTCATGCAAGTCCTATTATAATTACTTCCACCTTAACTGGTATGGAGTATCTTGCATGCCATAACTCCTCCCCATCTTTAGGCTCTTACAATCTTACCGTCCCCTCTTCTGCAAATTTCCCTGAGCTTTAGGATGGGGTGAGATTAGACTGGCCTGGTTGATATAGAGTCTCTGATGTTCTGAATTGTGGTTTGTTGATTTTTTTTTCACTTTTGCTGCTCCTGCACTGCCCTTAGCTCCATCCTGATAGGTATTGGATATCACCCCTTGGCCAGACATAGAAGGCTGTTAAAATCGAGTGTTATTGTAAGAGAAGATTCAAAGGTAGATGGAATAAGAGTAGGAGACCACAGTGAGTGGGGAGATCAGTCTCCCATGTGCAAAAATATATGCCCTCCCTTTCTGAGATCAAGCCCCAACAGTTGCAAGTGACCAGGAAGGAAAATCTGTGAGCTTAACCAGATATCTCATTACTTACTTGCAGTCTTTGATGGTGGCCTGTTTTCTCCGCTGTAGCATGATCCCCTCTCTCCCCATTGCTGGTGGGGCCCTCCTTCCCCTTCTCTCCCATCTATAATCTTTGCAATTACTGTAGGTATTATAGAGATCCATCTTTGAGTGTGTCTCTAAGTGGATTTGGTACTAGGATCCACCTATTAGGGAGTACATATGGTGCTTAATTTTCTGTGTCTGGGATACCTCACTCAATGTGATATTTTCTAATTCCATCCATTTCCCGGCAAATTGCATTAATTCATCATTTTTGATGGCTGAGTAGTATTCCATTGTATTAATGTACCACATTTTCTTATCCACTCATCAACTGTTAGGCATTTGGGTTGATTCCATGACTTTGCTATCATAAACAGCGCTGCTATGAACATGGTCGTGCTTGTGCTATCAAGGTGAATTTTTGTTGTATGGGGGATTATTCCCAAAAGTGGAATAGCAGGGTCATATGGCATTTCTTTTTTTTTTTCATTTTTTAATATTATTTCCACTCATACAAACTTAATATGTACAACGGTTCCTTCCCTACCTCTTCCTCCCCCCTACTGCCCTGCTCCCCTCCCCTCACCCCTCTCTCCCCATCCCCCAGTGCCTCCCCCCCAATCCCCAGAGAATCCTTTAATGTGCATGCCAGACTCTCCTCTGAGCCCTCCTCTCTGATGACGTACAAGCACCCAGTGGCTTTTCCCTGAACCTTTTCCTGTGTTCCCCTTAAGCATAAGAACACTACTATGGCTGTCAATTCCTTGCCTCCAAGGATCTTGGTGCCTTTAGCAAATGCTAGACTTTATGGGGTCAATAGTGTGTGGGCATTTCAATCTTTAACATTTTTAAGAATCTCCAGACCACTCTCCAGAGTGGTTGTATGAACCTGCATTCCCACCACCAATGTAGGAGAGTTCCCTTCTCTCCACATCCTCTCCAGCATTTGGTGTTGTTTGTATTGTGGAGTTTTGCCATCCTGACCCTGATATCTCAGGGAAGTTTTGATTTGCATTTCCCTGATGGTTAAGGATGCAGAGCATTTTTTAAGATATTTTTTAGGTACTTCAATTTCGTCCCTGGTAACGTTTCTTTTAAGTTCCAAGGCCTATTTTTTAATTGGGCCATTTGTTTCCTTGGTGTTTAGTTTTCTAAGTTCTTTGTGCACTCTGGATAATAGAGTGCTATCAGATATGTGGTTAGTGAAGATTTTCTCCCATTCTGTGGGTTGCTTTTGTGTTGGAGTTACAATCTCTTTATGTGAACAGAAACTCTTTCATTTCATAAGATCCCATCTGCTGAGTGTTGGTCGAAGTGACTATGCTATTGGATTTCTGTTTAGGAACTGTGGGCCTAGTCCAATCAGTTCGAGGGAGTTCCCTATCCTTTCAACTAAGGGTTTTATAATCTCTGGCCTTATATTGAGGTCCTTGATCCATTTGGAATTAAGTCTTGTACATGGTGACAAATAGGGATCGAGTTTTAATCTTCTGCACGTGGACAACCAGTTTTGCCAGCACCATTTGTTGAAGATGTTGTTCTTTTTCCATTGGATTTTTTGGGCCCCTACAGATCAAATGGCTGTAATTTTGTGAACTTATATCTGGGTCTTCAGCCCTTATCCATTGATCTGTGTGTCTATTTTGGAGCCAGTACCAAGCTGTTTTTATAACTATGGATTTGTAGTGTAGACTAAGGTTTGGTATGGTGATACCTCCATTTGCTTGCATTATTGATTTCTTCTTGGGCCTTTACCTGTTCTTATCTCCTCCATATATTGTAGTATATTAAGGATTTTCTATAATTCTGCTTCAGTTATGAAATGCTTTAATATGTGTTCACCTAAAAATATTCTTTTTTCAAAATTAATTACAAGAAATACTGTACTAACTTAATACTTACTTAGTTTCAGGCCTTGAAACATAGTCCATTGCTTTCCTGTCTTTACAGTTACTTATGAATGATCTGATGTTTTTACCATAGGCTCTGCATTGACATTACACACTTGATGGCTTTTTAATATTTTCTTGACTTTCTGTTTTTGACATCTTTTCTAAGATATGCCATGCAAAGTTTCGCTGGTCATGTCTGTTTAAGCTCCTATATACCTCCTGTGTTTTTCCATTTGTTGCACTCAGTTTGGGAAAAATTTGCCTATATATTTCATTAAATAAATTGCGTATGTTTTTGTGAATTTTTAGGGACAAGTTCTTAGTTATCCTGGACATCTTGGAATTTTCAGTCACATTTGTTAATTATAATTTTTATATAAATATGAATATATAAATGCCTTGACTTTGCCTTCTATCCATGAGATTCATTCTTCAATTTGTGTTTTTATTTGATTGATTCTTTTATTTCCATAATTTCTATTTAGTTTTGTTTTAATGTCTCAATCTCCATGCAGAAATTTTCTTTTGTGATTTTGAATTTATCTCCTATGTTATTTATATATTATTTAATAATATATATTACTTATATATTATTTCTTTTACAAACATTCTTGTCTATTTTCTGAGTTGACTTCCTTTTTTCATTTGTCTGGCTGTTTGAGTCCACTAAGTGGACACTGAACCTTTTAAAAGAAGGACTCTTGGATCAAAATAAACCCAGTGCATTAAAATAAAAAAGAAAGACTCTTAATTCTTTTTCTGATATTTTCACTACCTCATTTTCTTTTATTTTGTGGTTCGGGAGTTCTGAAATAGTGGATATGTCATAATAGGTTGTTATTCCATATTTTTTGTCACTTTGTTGTATTTGTACAATTGTTGAATGTGTTTTCCAGTTTGAGTTTACCCTTTTTTTCTACTCTTAGAGTTTGTGTGTTTTGTTTCATGAACATTTTCCTGAAGGTTTATTATCACTAGAAATTAAGTTTCTTTCTGCTCTTTGGGAGAAGATGGCTGCAGTTATCCCTAAGGATTTACCTGCATTCCCATGAGTGACTTGCAGTAGGAGACATAAACACTTCACTTGCATTCCTGACAAGATTCAGAAAGAGTGGCATTGAAGTACTGGTTGGGAAAAATGCAATTTATAGATGCTTTAAGGTTAGAGTATTAATAGTAGCAAAGTGGGAAAGGAATGGGTTTGAAAAGGTGAAGGAGGGGTCAAGTATGAGTGAGAAGAAAAGTAGGATATAAGAAGTTATAAGAAGTAGTAGAGGGGGCTGGAGAGGTGGCTCAGGGGTTAAGCCTCTGCCTTGCTAGGCGGAAGGTCCTGAGTTCGGATCCCAGATCCCACGTATAGACGCCAGGCGGAAGCGGGGCGGCCTGCGTTCCGGTCCTGGTAGGGCGGAGCCTGTGAATCCCGGGACAGAAGGAGGTGGAGGCGTCCATGGTGGTTCCCGAATTCGTCCGTGGTTCTACACACACACAGATACACAGACACACACGCGCACACATACATACGTACACATGCACAATTGAATAAATAAAAAAAATTATCTTAAAAAAAAAAGAAGTAGAGAAGATATTACATAATGTAGAAAAGTATATAAAACTTTTGTAGGAATAAAAAAGTAAGGACCAATCACAGATATCTTTTCTGGTGAAAAAGAAGTTGAACAAAGTGGGTTAACTACTAAGTTATAAAATCCTAAGCAATAACTAAATATAGAAAAAGTTAAATAATACATTGAATGAGTTAAAATAGGCAATACCATAAAACAGCAGGCATTCTGTCCTCAGTATTTCTTCCTCCCTGGGATGAGGGAGCTTCTTACTCCCTTTGGATTTTCATTTGTATTAGTCTCCATAGGTGGTTGGCAGGATTGCTAGTCTAAGCAATCCAAATAGTCATTGTGCCTTTTAAGATGAAGACTTCTCTGAGTCTGAACTATTTTGTGCCAGAATTCCCTGGCCTCAATCCTTCTGATTCTGCCTCCAACAATCTGTAATGTTTCTAGTAAATTAGAGATCAAATTTTCTACCATCGGTGTTTTCTGTGCTTCAGACTCCAAAATGATTTAGTCCTAAAACACTATTTTTTTGTATGTGCAGAGTGCTTCTGTGAGCTTCCAGGCACACTTTCAGTGATACCCTGTACCTCACTCAGTAACTCCTCACGTCAGGTAGAGGAGCATTACTAACCTGTCAATTTGTCTTATGTTCAGTTTCCTTACCATGTTTCTGCTATGTATTCTTGTGCTCTCTCTGTTCTACTCCACTTTCTATTATGGCTTGTTTATAGGATGAGTCTTTCCTGTCTGAATCTTTTGGAGCCATTCCTGAGAATTAGTCAGTAGTATGTCAATGGAAGTAGCTGTAGTATCCATCAGATAATCCAGGCATATTTATGGAAGAAATCACTAGCAAGAGTAGCAAAGCTGTTGAGTGAGAGAGTCACTGCTAGTAGCTTAACAGAGTGATGCAAAAGCCACAGTCCTCTTTCTTTAGAACATATTCGTTTGTTCACTTGGAATCACTGTCTAATGTACCATCCCCTAAACTTTCTTTCCATCTTAGAATAAGAACATTTGATCATTGCATCAAGATAATATACTAGGGCTGGAGAGGTGGCTCAGGGGTTAAGCCTCTGCCTTTCAGGCGGAGGGTCTTGAGTTCGGATCCCAGATCCCACGTATAGACGCCAGGCAGAAGCGGAGGCGGCCTGCGTTTCTGGTCCTGGTAGGGCGGAGCCTGTGAATCCCGGGGCGGAGGAAGTAGAGGCGTCCATGGTGGTTCCCGAATTCGTTGTTCTACACACACAGAGACACACGCGCGCGCACACATACATATGCACACACGCACAATTGAATAAATTAAAAAAAAATTAAAAAAAAAAGAATATACTAGCACATTTTATCAATATTGTACTTGAAGTCTTATTTGGTGAAAATTTCTGAGAGTTCTTGTATGCATATATCACGTGTAAGTATATGTCATACTCATGTGGACAAAATCAGAACAACTACATTTGTACCTATAAATTTGAAAAAACAATAAAAAAGACAAATTCTTGGAAGATGAAAATAATTGATAGAAAAAATCATGCATCTGGGTAGTATAATTATTGAAGATTTTTACTTCTGCCTTCATGTCCTATAACTCTGGCTTTTATTTCGTTCTTTTTTTCGCTTTCAATCTTATTGCAATGCAGAATAAATGTGGTAGGTACAAATATCTCTTCTTACTCATGTTCTTACAAAAACTGATTTAACCTTTAGTCATCTAATGTGATGATAGCTCTGTTTATAGTTACTATTCACTAGACTGAAGTTGCTCATATCAATTGCTAGAGTCTTTTTGAGAAAATTCCAGAGGATAATAATTTTGTTTAATGTTTTTCTCAACATGCATAATGTGTTTTTTAAAATATATTTCAGTGAATTGACTTTAGTTTCAACTTTCGAACCAACCTTGCATTTCTAGGGAAATGCTGTTTTCTATAGTATGATACCATTTTTAAATTTTGTGGAATTTGCTGCTACTTGGGTATTCTTTATTGGTTTAAGTTGAAGTAGTTCAATGCATAATTCATTTGGGCATGGAATTTTTTGATGTAATTATGAGCTAAAAATCTTTAACAGAATGATGCTAGCCAGAGCTTGCTTTTTCTTATATCAATTATTTTTGTCTTTCAGAAAGTGTTCCTCTTTGATTTGTTCTCAAATTTAAAGGTAAAAATGTAGTTCTGGCTTTGTTCACATGAGTGCCAAATGTATCTATACATAATATATGCTTGAAAATGTTCTAGACAATTTCAAACAAAAAAAATATTAAGTCATTGTCTTAATATGATTTAATGTAGAAAGCAATGTTAATGAGACAAGGCAAGTAAATCTAAAGTGATGGTGACCCACAGAAAACACACATAAAATGGCTATGAATAACTAAATACCAAATAACACAGACTCAAACTATAAAATGTACAATTCAATATAGAGAAAATTATCCTGGTGGTATAAGATCTTAATGTATTTCTCTAACAATGTAAGAAGTTTACAGTAACAAAAGCACATGGAGATATGTTGTTAGTTACTTTTCTCCTTGCTGTGAACAAATACATGAAAAGAAACAATTTAGGGGAATAATGACATATTCTGGTTTACCATCTAAGAAAGTCCATCATGGTGAGGAAGGCCTGGTGGTAAGAGTCTGAGATAACTGTCACACTGCATCTGAAATCAATAAGCAGAGAGAAAAGAGGAAGTGGAGTTGAGCTGTCATCCCAGTTACTAATTTCCTCTAGCAAGACTCCACTTTCTAATAATTCCGCAAACTTCCAAAACAGCGCTACCAGCTAGGGACCAAGTATGTAAACCTGAGGAACATTTCAGATTCAATCCACAACACATATGTAAAAATGACCTAACAGTAAGTTAGATCTACTTTTTTCTACACCTGTTTTTGTATTTTTGATTTTTGTGTTATTTTGAATTATATGCATTTTATTTACTTTAAAATTGCTTACATAAATTGAAAGATTAAAAAAAGACAACTGAACATGATGATGATGACAGGTACTAAGTACCTGTGACTGAGATTTCATATAAAACATTAACGACTGTTAATAACTGTTTAAAGTCTATTATGCAATACCTATTTTAATCATGAGAGAACATGGGCTCAAAGAGGCTAATGAATGTAAGAATCAACAGTCCACTTCTCACCTGAAAACAATATCCCTCATGTCAAAGCCAACCATAATGATTTGCCCAAGTTTATCTGAGCATCAAGATAAGTTTAAGTAGGTGTGTTAACCTTAGAGTAGAATTTTCTTTTCCTTAAGATCAAGTTTGCCCCCGCCCCAGAGCCGAGCCGCCCGGCCAGCAGCACCCACGCGAGGCTGCCGGCTTTGCCCCCAGCCCCCTCCGCGCCTAACCCCGACCAGCGCCCAGGTGAGAGAGAGCCCCTCCTAGCCCAGCCCCCCACCCCGGAGCCGAGCCGCCCGGCCAGTAGCACCCGCGCGTGGCCGCAGGCTTAGCCTCCAGGGCGGACACCAGCCCCTCCTGCCCTCCCGCCTCCGCGCCCCTCCGCACTCACCCCCCTCACCCCCCCACCCCCCGGTTTGCAGGTGAAGAATTCTGCCATCAACATCAGACCCTCTACATCTCTGGCCCACCAGAGACCTACCCACGTGGTCCACGGAAGACACACTGCTACTCAGAATTCAATAGAGTCCAAAGGAAACTCAAGCAAAACTCTAAGGAACAAAGGGAACACAGGCCATACATCTGGACTTCACTGCAACCATTGTATCACATGCGCGAGATTCTCCACATTTAGCCCAAAGATAAGTAAACTTTTTGTTTTTTCTTTTCTCTCACCTTACTGATCCTTTCTAGTATCAATGCTGTAGGTCAGCTTCCTCATACAGCCACCCCAAAAACATACAACTCCAGGGAGTACACCACCCACCCTCACATTTCACCAAGACACTAAATCGTAAAAGTGCACTACCATACTTATATTCATCCCCTGGTTACTTAACTGACGTACTAACATCCTAGTAGTCTCATCTAGGATATAACAATACCAATACACAAACATACCCAATCCAAGGCAAGCACCAGTAACAACTGGCAGGTGTAACAATACCAACTACATCGGTTCAGTGAAAAACACACAGAAACTGAAAGGTCCTAAAAAACAAAATAACGATGTACAAGTCAAAGTGCAGATCCCCGAGAAACAAAACTCAAGAAGACCAATCTCCCACCAAAAGAATCAATCCCATAACGATGGATTGCGACCAGAACAAATCCATAGAAAATAGCCATGAAAGCCAGACCCAACATAAAGACTTTCAGAGTATGATCCTTACCATGATTAATAATATGAAAGAGGAAATCCAAGAAGAGTTAAACAACGTATCAACCACTTTGAACAGGAACACAACAGGAACCCGGAGGAGTTGAGAAAAACAGTTTAAGAAACAAAAATAGGTATAGAGCAGGTAAAACAGTCTCAGGCAGAGTTTAAAATTGAACTAAGAGATAAGTTATCTTCAACCCAAAACTCCACAGAGAGTCTTATCAGCAGAACAAATGAGGCAGAAAATAGAATTTCAGATCTTGAAGACAAAGTAGGAGAATTAACTAGCTCAATGGAAGAGATTGTTAAAGCCAAAAAGATACTGGAGAGGAGCATTCAAGAAATATGGGACATGCTGAAGAAGCCTAACATGCGCATTCATGGAATACCAGAACAAGAATCCCAAAATACCACACCTGAGGAAATATTTCAATTCATCATAAATAAAAACTTCCCACAACTAAAGAATGAGAGGCCCATCCAAATACAAGAGGCATTTCGCACTCCAAACAGATATGACCAAAATAGAAAATCGCCACGGCAAATAATAGTCAAAACACTCCACATTCAAGACAAAGAAAGGGTGCTGAGAGCTTCAAGAGAAAAAAAGCAAGTCACTTTTAAAGGTAAACCTATTAGAATAACAAATGACTACTCAATGGAAACAGTAAAAGAAAGAAGAGCTTGGAGAGACATACTTCAAGTATTAAATGAGCAAAAATGCCAACCCAGACTGATATACCCGGCAAAACTATCTGTCATGATTGAGGGAGAAAGAAAAGTTTTCCAGCACAAAGACAACTTGAAGGGATACATGTCTACCAAACCAAGCCTTCAAAAAATGCTAGAAATGATAATCAAGCTTGAAGAAAAGAACAAGCGTATCCAGGAGGACAGAAGGGAAGTATAATACCAACACAATATAAATATCAAACAACATGCTAACAAAATCTACTAAACATAAAAAATGTCCAGAATTAAAAATAATTTCTCCATTATAACATTAAATGTCAATGGCATTAACTCACCGATTAAGAGACATAGATTACAAACTTGGATAAAAAACCACAATCCAACAATCTGCTGCCTTCAGGAAACTCATCTCACCACAAAAGATAGGCACATCCTAAGAATGAAAGGCTGGTCCAAAATCTTGCAAGCTAATGGAACCAGGAAACAGGCAGGGGTAGCAATTATGCTTTCAGACAAAGTGGACTTCAAACCAAAGAAAATCATAAGAGACACAGATGGATACTACATTTTAGTCACAGGTACAATTCACCAGGAAGACTTCACAATACTGAACATATATGTACCCAATATGGGCCCCTCCGCATTCATTAAGAAAACCCTACAGCGGGGCTGGAGAGGTGGCTCAGGGGTTAAGCCTCCGCATTGCAGGCGGAAGGTCCTGAGTTCGATCCCAGATCCCACGTATAGACGCCAGGCGGAAGCGGGGGCGGCCTGCGCTTCTGGTCCTGGTAGGGCGGAGCCTGTGAATCCCGGGGCAGAAGGAGGTGGAGGGGTCCATGGTGGTTCGCGAATTTGTCCGTGGTTCTACACACACACACAGACACACACACGCGCACGCACATACACACACACATGTGCACAGTTGAATAAATAATAATAATAATAAAAAAAAAAGAAAACCCTACAGCGTCGAAAGCAAGAAATCAACCCCCAAACGATAATTCTCAGGGATTTCAACACCGCCCTCTCAACATGGGATAGATCAACAGGTCAAAAGCTTAACAGAGACACTTTGGAGCTTAACCAAACCCTTAAAGAAATGGACCTTACAGATCTCTATCGAACTTTTCACCCACGCAACAAAGAATACACATTTTTCTCAGCTGCACACGGAACTTTCTCCAAAATAGATCACATATTGGGTCACAAAATGAATCTACACAAATACAAAAAAATTGAAATTCTAGCCTGTGCCCTATCAGACCACCACGGCCTAAAGCTGGACATCCACAACAACACAACAAACAAGAGAAAATACACTAGCTCCTGGAAACTTAACAATATGATGCTGAATGAGAACTGGATTCAGGAAGAAATTAAACAGGAAATTCAAGATTTCCTGAAAGTGAACGAAAATGAAAGTACAACTTACCAAAATCTGTGGGACACAATGAAAGCTATCCTAAGAGGTAAGTTCATAGCTCTTAATGCCTACATCAGAAAAATGGAAACATCAGAAATAAATAATTTAACGATGCAGCTTAAGGCTTTGGAGAAACTTGAGTAATCTGATCCCAAAAGTAATAGAAGAGAGGAGATTAGCAAAATAATGGGAGAAATATCTGAAATCGAGACTAAGAAAACAATAGAAAAAATCAACCAGTCAAAAAGCTGGTTCTTTGAAAAATCAATAAGATTGATACCACCTAGCTAAATTAACCAAAAGCAAGAGAGAGAAAACCCAAATTAACAAAATTAGAAATGAACATGGAGTTATCACTACGGATACCCAAGAAATCCAGAGAATTATAACATTGTATTTCAAAAACTTGTACTCTATGAAGTTTGACAACACAAAAGAGATGGATGAATTTCTAAGTAAACACAACCTACCTAAATTGAATCAGGAAGTTGTGAATTATTTAAATAGTCCTATAACATGCAAGGAAATTGAAGAAGTAATCTCGAATCTTCCCACCAAAAAATGTCCTGGGCCGGATGGATTCAGTACAGAATTCTACCAGACATTTAAGGAGTTAATAACACCAATACTCCTTAAACTGTTCCATCAAACAGCAAAGGAAGGAACACTACCAAATTCCTTCTATGAAGCTAATATCGCCTTAATCCCAAAACCGAATAAAGATTCACTTAAAAAAGAAAACTATAGGCCGATCTCTCTGATGAACACAGACGCAAAGATTCTCAACAAAGTCTTAGCAAATCGGATTCAAAAACATATTAAAAAGATCAGTCACGGGGACCAAGTAGGCTTCATCCCGGCACACAAGGTTGGTTCAACATACGAAAATCAATAAATGTAATTCATCATGTAAACCAGTCCAAAGTCCAAGACCACATGATACTCTCGATAGATGCAGAAAAAGCCTTTGACAAAATCCAACAGCCTTTTATGATCAAAACGCTAGAGACTGTAGGAATGAAAGGAACCTTTATCAATATAATAAAAGCTGTATACAACAAGCCCACAGCAAGGATTATGCTCAATGGGGAACAATTGGAAGCATTCCCACTTCGATCAGGAACTAGACAAGGCTGTCCACTCTCACCACTTCTATTCAATATTGTACTTGAAGTCTTAGCTGAAGCCATAAGACAAGAAAGGGACATAAGAGGGATTCAAATCGGCAAGGCAAGAAGTGAAGCTATCCCTATTTGCAGATGACATGATCTTATACCTGAGTGATCCCAAAAACTCCACCAGGAAGCTCCTGAAATTAATTGAGAAGTTCAGCAGGGTGGCAGGATACAAAATAAATGTACAAAAATCAGAGGCCTTACTATATGCCCAGAATGAAAGAAGTGAAAAAGCCTTGAGAGAAACAATCCCATTTACTATAGCCCCTAAAAAAATGAAATATCTTGGTATAAACCGAACTAAGGAGGTAAAAGACCTTTACAATGAAAACTTTAAAACCCTAAAGAAAGAAATAGCAGAAGACTCCAGAAGGTGGAAAGACCTCCCATGTTCCTGGATTGGTAGAATCAACATTGTAAAAATGACCATCCTACAAAAGGCAATATACAAATTCAATGCTATACCAATTAAAATCCCAAAGCAATTCTTTAAAGAAGTTGACTAAATAATCTCAACATTCATATGGAGGCACAAAAGACCCAGGATAGCAAAGACAATCCTGAGTAACAAAAACACTGCTGGAGGTATTACCATACCAAACCTTAGTCTATACTACAAATGCATAGTTATAAAAACAGCCTGGTACTGGCTCCAAAATAGACACACAGATCAATGGATAAGGCTTGAAGACCCAGATATAAGCCCACAAAAATACAGCCATTTGGTCTTTGACAAAGGGGCCCAAAGAATCCAATGGAAAAAGAACAGCATCTTCAACAAATGGTGCTGGCAAAACTGGATCTCCACATGCAGAAGATTAAAGCTAGACCCAAACTTGTCACCATGTACAAGACTTAATTCCAAATGGATCAAAGACCTTGATTTAAGGTCAGAGACTTTAAAAACCATAGTTGAAAGGATAGGGAACTCCCTCGAGCTGATTGGGCTAGGCCAACATTTCCTAAACAGACATCCAATGGCACAGTCACTGCTACCAACTCTCAACAGTTGGGATCTTGTGAAATTAAAGAGCTTCTGTTCCGATAAAGAGATTGTAACACGAGCTCAAAGACAACCCACAGAATGGGAGAAAATCTTCACTAACCATATCTGACAGAGCTCTACTGTCCAGAGTGCACAAAGAACTTAGAAAACTAAACTCCAAGGAAAACAATGGCCCAATTAAAAAATGGGCCCTGGAACTTCAAAGAAACTTTACCAGGGATGAAATTAAAATGTCTAACAATTATCTTAAAAAATGCTCCACTTCCTTAGCCATCAGGGAAATGCAAATCAAAACTCCCCTGAGATATTCATCTCATCCTGGTCAGGATGGCAAAAATCCACAATACAAACAAGGACAAATGCTGGAGAGGATGTGGAGAGAGGGGAACTCTCCTACATTGCTGGTGGGAATGCAGGCTCATACAGCCACTCTGGTGAGCCGTCTGGAGATTCTTAAAGAAATTAAAGATTGAAATGCCATATGACCCTCCTATCCCACTTTTGGGAATAACCCCCCATGCAGCAGAGGTTTGCCTCGATAGCACAAGCATGACCATGTTCATAGCAGCACTGTTTACAATAGCAAAGTCATGGAATCAACCTAAATGTCCAACAGTTGACGAGTGGATAAGGAAACTGTGGTACATCTGTACAATGGAGTACTACTCAGCCATCAAAAATGATGAATTACTGGAATTTGCTGGGAAATGGATGTCATTAGAAACAATTATATTAAGTGAAGTATCCCAAACCCAGAAAATTAAGCGCCATATGTACTCCCTAATAGGTGGCTCCTAGTACCAAACTCACCCAGCCCACATTGAGACACTCAAAAGTAAACCTATGTAACACAGTAATTGCAAGGATTATGAACAAGAGAGATGGGGTAGGAGGGCCACACCAGAAACAAGGAGAGAGGGGACCATGTTACAGCAGAGAAAATAGGCCTCCATCAAGGTCTGCAAGTAAGGAATGAGAAACCTGGTTAAGTTCACAGATGTTCTTTCCTGATCTCACCAGAAGGGGAGGGCATATGGTCTAGCAGATAAAAAGTAATCATTTTGCAAATGGGTGATGGACCACTCCCTCACTGAGGTTTCCTACTCTTATTACATCTACCTTTGAATGTGCTATTATAAGAAGACTCCAGTTTAACAGCTTTTTTGTCTCTGGCCATGGGGTGACATACAGTGCCCAGCAGGATGGAGTGAAGGGCATTGCAGGAGCAGCAAAACTGCAAAAGAAAATCAACAAACCACAATCCAGAACTTCAGAGACTCTATATCAATCACATAGAACTAGGCCAGCCTAATCTCTCCCCATCTTGGAGCTCAGGGACATTTGCGGAAGTGAGGGCGGTAAGATTGTAAGAGCAACAGGATGGGAGGAGCAAGAATTTGCAAGATTCTCCACAATAGTTGGGGCCAAAGCAATCATAATGGGACTTTGCATGCCCTGCGCAATGTCCAGCGCACTGTTGCCCTCATAAAGTCTAGCATCTGTTAAGGGCACCGAGATCCCTGGAGGCAAGGGATTGACAGCCATAGTAGTGCTCCTATGCTTAAGGGGAACAAGAGAAAGGGCTTATGGAAAAGCCACTGGGCCCTTATATGTCATCAGAGAGGAGGACCCAGTGGAGAGTCAGGCGTACACAATAAAGGA
The DNA here is from genome assembly GCA_023101885.1 of Typhlomys cinereus. Classification (NCBI taxonomy): domain Eukaryota; kingdom Metazoa; phylum Chordata; class Mammalia; order Rodentia; family Platacanthomyidae; genus Typhlomys; species Typhlomys cinereus. The sequence continues at coordinate 120,355 of JALPQD010000132.1, forward strand.
CTCTCTGGGAATTGGGGGGGAGGCACTTGGGGATGGGGAGGAAGCAGAGGGCAAGGAGGGGGTTCGGGGGGAGGAGGGGGGAGGGAGGGAACTGGTAAAAAATTTTAAAATGTATAATTAAATTTTTAATAAAAAAAGGAAAAAAGATCAAGTTTGATATAAGATAGCTGATTTTATTACTATTATTTGTGATTTTATGTACACCAAAATCTCATTTTCCAGAAAGATCCAGTAAAAATTACAAAACAGTCCTGTTTGTAAATGTTTCAACATTCCAACAGCAAACCAGACAAACATTTTGCCAATCACTAATTAAAAAGCTGGCACTAAGTACAATAACCTGGAGTCAGTTTGCATTCACATTTCTATTAAAGGCTAATGAATACACAGCTAAACTAATTTAGTCAAATTGTTTCTTCATTGTGTTCAAAGTTAAAACTAACAATTCAGCATTAGCCCTCACTCTTTTAAATTATTTTTCCTCCCCTATTGAGTTAAAGTCTAATTAAAAGCTTTTAGTCTTTCACGTTGTGCAGGCTGCTAAGTGATATTGTTTAGTCTGCAGGGATTCAATTATTACTTGGCTTTAAAATATACAGTTCTACAGGATTTTTAACCCATTTTGCATGGAAGTTTTGTGCTCTAAAATTTCTAAGTTGATACGAATTTTTATCAATTTGTAAAACAAGGGAAATATTTCTTTGTTTTTATTTAGTGTGTGTGTGGGGGGAGTGGGGGGGTGTATCAATGGGTAATGTATGTCTCTGTGGAGGACCAAGGATGACTTCTGGAATCATCCTGGGTGGCTTCTATCTCCTTATGCTTACTCTGGGATTTCCCAGGCTTGGCCCACAGGGACCAGAAGTGCAGGCCACTGCCTTTTTCACCTGGTGTTTTTATGTGGGATGTGTAGTCCAAACTCAGGATCTTCTGCTTGTGAGACAGAGTCTTAACCCCTGAGCCATCTCTCCAGCCCCGGAAAATATTTCTTGTAATATTTGAGACTTAAATTCAGTCCTAAAGCTTAGCGACTATTTTCATATGTAATTTCAATGTTGAAACTAGTGGAGATGTCTAAAATGTCTTATTGGAAATAGGGGCACACAATAGTTATCCCAGCTCCTTGTTATCTGGTATCAGAAGTTCTGGTTGACAGAACAGTCAATGCATTTGGTCAGTATTTCAAGTTATTTTCTCATTTTCATGTAGTTTCTTTTTATTATTTTATTTATGAGAGAGGAGGGCACACCACAGTACATGGGGAGATATCAGAGGACAGCTTTTGCCAGGTTTTTAAGCAGGTAACTTGCCCATTAAGTAACTTGCCCATTAAGTGGCTCCTCCACCTATTCGGTTATTGAAAGTAAAAGCATTTACTGACACTATTTTTATTCTATTAATAGAATAATTATAAAAACTGAAAATGTCCGAACAGTATGACAATATTTTTAACAAAAACATATCTAAAAATATTTAGGACTGGAGAATTGGCTCATGGGTTAAAACTGCCTCACTAGTAGAAAGTCCTGAGTTTGGATCTCAGGTCCCAAGTAAAAATGCCAGGTACAAATGGCAATAACTTGCACTTCTGGCCCTGGTGGACTGAGCCTAAGAAATCCCAGAGAGAAGCAAAAAGGAAATAGAAGCAATCCAGGATGATTTCCAAAGTCATCCTTGGTCCTCCACAAGGACGCACAGTGCCCTCTGAAACACCTCCCCCCCCAACACACACACACATTCAAAATAAATAAATAAAAAGTCAAAAAATATTCATTTTTCTCATGATGAGATCAACTTGTTTAGATTCCATTTAAGTAAAATGAAATGGAATCTGACTTAAACTTAATATAATGATTGCCCATGTCAAAAACAGAAGAATTTCATTCTTTTGTGGTTGGAAGTTTTCCATTTTTATATGGGCACTACATTATCTTTATTAGTTGATGTTTGCCTTAGTTATTTCAATGTTTTGATTATTGTTCTGCATTTAACATTGAAATGCCATTACTTTTTGGCTTATGTATTTTGCTATACATTATATCATATTAAGACAGTGTACTAGCTCAGATCATTATTCACTTGCATACTTTCATTATGTGATGCTGGACACTAAGAATAAAATCTATGTATATATAAGGACTGTTCTTCCTTCACTGTAATTCTGTAGTCTACTTCGCAGTGCATATGCTTTCTCTTTACAGAGGCATAGAGTTTTCTTGTTGAAGTCTTGGAAGGTGAAAGGTGAGAGATTGTACAGCTAGAGGAAGCAGACGAGGTCTGCACTGAGGGTACAGAAGTAGCTCATTTCCACCTTAACTGATTTCATTGTGTTTTGCAAAGAAAAAACATCTTGTAAGTATAATTTATAAAACTTTTAATAAATTGCTATAATTTTGACCCTTATAGTCCTCAACACTTTGTGATAGAGTTTAAGATATAGATTGCCTATTAAATAGTCCTGCCATTTATTAAATTGTAACACTTGAAACATTTTCCATTTGGTACTAATTTTCACAACTCTTATTGGCATCATTCATATATAAATCAAAAGGTGCGTGCACGCACAACACAGAGTGTGTGTAGAGGACAGAGGACAATCTTGGGGTATTGGTCCTCACCTTTTCATCTTGTCTAAGGCTGGGTTTCTTCAGTGCTGCTGCTTAAGCAATTCTGCATGGTCCACGAGCTTGTTGAGATTCTAGGATCTCTGCCACCCAGTTTCTTAAGCCACCAAGTATATCTTTTAAGATGGACCTTGTAACTCAGGCTATCAGGGAAAACACTTTACATGCTGACTTCCCAGCCTTCTACACGATAATTTTAGTTTTTTTATTCATTCAGTTTCCTTAATTTAGCCTCTGTTTTCTTAATCTCACCTTCCATTTTTATAAAAAATCTAATGATATGAAGACCCATATATTCTTCTTTCTTCAGTTATGCTTAGAACAATGGATTCTGTGAAGACCTTGTCAGTCTGTTACACTGATATGATTGCGGGAAATTCATTCCCAAGCCCAAGCTCCCCTCAGGAGTTAGCACATCCTCGAATAACAGCTTATAAAATCTTGCTTTCAGCGTGAAGTCTTACTCATGTTTCTCATTTGAAGCTTATAATGACAGCAATTAGGCAAAAATGACTTTCTCTGTCATTGTCAGTGTTACCTTAACCACGTTTTCTCAGAAACGGAGGAAAACAGAGAAACTTACAATTTATTCTTATGAGAATTTTTGTACAACTTTAGTTTCAGCTTCAGTGAGAGGCAGCATTCAAATGGAAACCTTTAGGGAGTAGTTAATGGCCAAAATGTATTCTGCTTATTACTTCTACTAAATTGTCAACTTGGTCGTATAAAAGTATCTCAATAACAATTAAATTAAAAGTGTAATTGAATGAGATGTCACTACAGAGGAATAAACTGAAGAAATGTTCTATATAAGCCCAATTTCCAATAGTCAGCTAAATCTTTAAGTGATTATTTTGATCAAAAGGTCATATTCATAGTTATCTAGTTGGTGGTATTAATGTAAATTATTCCATTCCTTAAGAGGTTTTATGTTTTTAGCAGTCATTTCCTATTTTCATAGAATCCCCATTCTCTCTGGATTTTCTACAATTGGCTTTTCAAAACATTTTTCTTTCCCACAAGGGTTAAGGCATAATTTTGGAGTCCATAGTAATGATGTCAGAGAGGAGGAGCCCACAGATATAAAAACTTGTTTCCAAAGATGCTCTTTCATCTCAGAAACATATTTTAACTGGAATATAATCAAATCAATATATAGTAATAAATGAATACATTATACTATTTTAACTAATGTATGAACTGTAATATTTAAACCAAATCAGACACATTTATCTCCACGAACATTTATAATTTGCACATGGCAGAAACTTTCAAAGTCCTTTCTTCTTGCTCTGTGAAAGGGGCACAGCCTGCTGAGGAGCAGCACTCTAGCACTTCTTTCTCCTAACTCACTCTTAGCTCCAATCAATCAACATTAACTAATGTCTTGGCCCCCTGCCTCTTTTGTAATTTTTATTTGAAATATATAAGAACCTACACAATTTACATCAACTCATAAAGACAGTGAAATGACCGATCTAAAGAGATCTTTTAGCTAGAAGAAGAGTTGAATCCTGATCCCAGACCTCTACATTGTTTTTTCATTAAACTGCCTGTAAGATTAATAATTGCTTAACATAACTAATCGAATGGGGTTTTAATGTTTCTGATTCTGCTTTATTTAAAATTTTCTCACTAGCCCCTATGTATTAATGCATTCTTTAGTCCATCTAAGTGGATTATTATCTAAGATAGTCATAGTATTTCTTTAAAGAAAATGTACAAATGGCCAATGAGTATAAGATTAAAGGTACTCATCACTAATGATCAAGGGAGTGCAAAGCAAAAGCACAGTGAATTATCACTTTGTCCATCTGGATGAGCATTGTCCACAACACAAAATTTAACAAATCCTGGCCAATCAGAGGCGAGATTACACAAATTGCGTAAATGTAAAGGAGTACATCTGTAATATGAGTCAAAAACTAGAAAGGATCACCACATGATCTATCCATTCCAGCACTGTATGCAGTAAAATAAAAGGAACTGCATGTCAAAGGGATACCTGTGTTTCCATATTAATTGCAGCATGGGTTGAAATGTATGAGGTAATAAATTCACCTCATTGAATGGATAAATAATATCAGGTAACTATTTTTTTCTTTTAACCCATTGCTGTGGTAGATTGCATTAGTTAATTTTCAAATATTTAACTCACTATGCATACATAAAGAAAGTCTGCAATTAGCCACTGCATGGAAATCCTTTCTAATTCATTGTATTTGATTTGTTGATCTTTTATTGAAGGTTTTCTATGGCACAGTGTAGAAGAAATTTGTTTTTCTAGTATTTCTTTTGTGTTTAGCTTATTTCATAAAGCACATGATTTCAGGGTCAATTCATGTTCTTCCATTGTTCAAAATTTTAATCTATTTATAATACCTGAATATTTCATTTCTTGTATATATCACATTTTCTTTATCCACTTGTCCATATGTTAATAGATGCTTTTTTCTTCATTTTCAATATTGTAAATTTTGTTGATGTAAATATTGATATGAAAAATATTTGTTCAATTGCCTACTTTCAATTATTAGGATAAGCTTCCAGTGGTAACTCAGTGGAGGGTGCTTGCCTAGCACACAAAGCTTGGCATCCATTCTTTAGGATATGTATGTCTGAAAAGAATGTAATTGTTATATTATATAGCATATTGTCATATAATACATGCATATAATTTTTGTTTGCTGAGCTCCATATGCTTTTCACAATAGTTGTTCCAATGTACATTCTCACCATGAATATGAAAAGATACCCAATTTCCTACACCTCTAACATTTTTGTTTTTTCTATAGTCATTTTAATAGGTATGCACTGATATCTCACCACTGTTTAGATTCACATTTTTCTGGTGATATTGACAATTATTTTTATGTACTTGTATACCATATATGCAATATCACTCTGAGAAAAGTCTGTCAAAAATTCTTTGCACATTTTTAAATATAATTTCTTAAAAAATTTTGATTTGTGTTATTCTAACTCTATATTATATATCATGGGTATTAATACTTATTATATAAGTGGTTTGCAATGTTTCTTATTTTGTAGCATGTCCTTTCAATCTATTGGTTGCGTCTTCTTCTGCGCAAACATTTTAGCGAATATTGAATGCTGTATTCAGAAAATCATTGCCCAGCCCAGTGTCAAGAAGGATCTGCCCTGCATTTTTCATAATAGTTTATAATTTCAAGACTTATTTCTGTATTTTTATACACAATGGGACATATGAGTCTGATTTCATTCTTCCATTTGTGAATTTTGCCGCCACTTACTGGAGATGCTATTGGTTGTTATTCATACATTTTGATGTTTTTAAGAATCGATTTACTGCAAGTTTGACCTATTTTTATGGTGCTTATTCTAGTTCATTATTCAATGTATTATTTCTAAAGTATATGAAGTCATTATGATCATTGCAATTTTACAGGATATATTTCAAGGGCTATTTTTCTTACCCAGTATTATCAATGGTCATTAGAATTCCTTTTCATTCAGTTCTGGTGTGTAAATTTTAGAATTATTCTATTTCTATGGAAAATGTTACTCATTTTTCATAAATATTTGTTGAACCTCTATATTGATTAGGACAATATGGGGATAAACTAGTTTTCAATCACTGTAACAAATATTGAGATAAATTTATTTACAAGGACAGAAGATTTGTTTGGAGGGCTCGTCACAGTTTTCATTCCAATGTTAGTTTTAACTTATTACTTACAGGTCTGTGGTGAAGCAAAATATCAATACAGGAAGAGCATAGTATAGCAATTTGCTTTCTTAAATGAATCCAAGAAGTAAAAAGGCCTTTTTACCATGGTACTTTCAAGAAAGTGAGAATTTTAAACAGATCTCATCTCCTAGAAAGGTTTCAGCACCATATGCCAGTTGTCCCACAAACTAGTGATCGAGCAATCTTTCAACACATTGACCTGTGAGATACACCAAAATCACAGCAGGTCAACAAGATTAATTCTTCCAGTCTTTGTAAAGGATATTTTTCCATTTATTATTGTTTTGTTGATATTTAATATTTTAAAGTATATAGGTATTTGACTCTTTGATTTAATTTTTTTATTTATTTCTTCCACTCATAAAATGTTGGTAAGTACCCCATTCCCCTCCCTCCCTCCTCCCCTCCCTGGATTCCCTTTGCTCCCTCTCCCCTTTTCCCTTTTCCCCCCTCCCTCCCTTTCACCCAGTGCCCCTTCCCCCCTCTCCATTCCTGGAGCATCCTTTAGTATGCATGACAAACTTCCCTCTGGGTCCTCCTCTCTGATGAGGTGTAAGGACTCAGTAGCATTGCCTAGAGTACTTTTTTGTGTTCCCCTTTAGTATGGGAACACTATTGTGACTGTTAATCCCTTGCCTCTAAGGATCTTAGTGCCTGTGATCCATGCTAGACTTTTGGGGGAAAATGATATGTTGGTCTTTGCGCAAGTCATGCAAAGTCCTATTATGATTACTTCGGGCCTAACTTGTGTGGAGAATCTTGTATACCGTTGCTCCTCCTCATCATTAGGCTCTTACAATCTTACAGCCCTCTCTTCCACAAAATTCCCTGAGGTTTAAGATGGAGAGAAATTAGGTTGGTCTGGTTCCAAGTGGTTAATGTAGAGTGTCTGACTTTCTGAATTATGGTTTGATGATTTTTTTTCCAGTTTTGCTACTCCTGCACCGCCCTTGGCTCCATCCTAATGGGTATTGGATGTCACCCCTGGTCAGAGATAAAAGGCTGTTAAAATCGAGTCTTATTATAAGAGTAGATTCAAAGGTAGATGGAATTAGAGTAGGACCACTGTGAGGGGGGATCAGTCTCTCATTTGCAGGATGATTACCTTCTATCTCCCAGACTCTATGCCCTCCCTTTCTGGTGAGACAATACACCATCAGTTGCAAATGACAAGGAAGGAAAGTCTGTGAGCTTAAGTAGATGTCTCATTACTTACTTCAGTCCTTAATGGTGGCCTATTTTCTCTGCTGTAGCATGATCCCCTCTCTCTTTGTTTCTGGCAGGGCCCTCCTTCCCCTTTCCTCCCTGCTTATAATCTTTGCAATTACTGTAGGTATGCAGAGATTTATCTTTGAGTGTATCACTAAGTGGGTTTGGTACTAGGATCCACCTGTTAGGGAGTATATGCGGCACTTAATTTTCTGTGTCTGGGATTCTTCACTCAATATAGTTTTTTCTAATTCCATTCATTTCCCGGCAAATTTCATTAATTCATCAGTTTGATGGCTGAGTAGTATTCCATTGTATAAATGTACCATATTTTCCTTATCCACTTGTCAACAGTTGGACATTTGGGCTGATTCCATGACTTTGCTATTGTAAACAGTGCTGCTATGAACATGGTCGTGATTGTGGTATCAAGGTGAAATTTTGCTGTATGGGGGATTATTCCCAAAATTGGAATAGCAGGGTCATATGGCATTTCAATCTTTAACATTTTTAAGAATCTCCAGACGGCTTGCCAGAGTGGTTGTATAAACCTGCATTCCCACGAGCAATGTAGGAGAGTTCCCTTCTTGCCACATCCTCTCCAGCATTTGGTATTGTTTGTATTGTGGAGTTTTGCCACCCTGACCAGGGTGAGATGATATCTCAGGGAGGTTTTGATTTGCATTTCCCTGATGGCTAAGGATGCAGAACATTTTTAAAGATATTTGTTAGACATTTCAATTTCATCCCTGGTAAAGTTTCTTTTAAGTTTCAGGGTCCATTTTTTAATGGGGCCATTTGTTTCCTTGGTGTTTAGTTTTCTAAGTTCTTTGTGCACTCTGGATAGTAGCTCTATCAGATATGTGGTTAGTGAAGATTTTCTCCCATTCTGTGGGTTGCCTTTGTGCTCGGGTTACAATCTCTTTATCTGAACAGAAGCTCTTTCGTTTCATAAGATCCCATCTGTTGAGTGTGGATTGTTTTGACTGTGCTGTTGGATTTCTGTTTAGGAATTGTTGGACTAGTCCAATCAGCTCAAGGGAGTTCCCTACCCTTTAAATTAAGCCCTTTATAGTCTCTGGCTTTATATTGAGGTCCTTGATCCATTGGGAATTAAGTCTTGTACATGGTGACAAGTATGGGTCCAGTTTTAATCTTCTGAATGTGGATATCCAGTTTTGCCAACACCATTTGTTGTTGTTCTTTTCCATTGGATTTTTTGGACCCCTTTGTCAAAGATCAAATGGCTATAATTGCATGGGCTTATATCTGGGTCTTCCACGCTTATCCATTGTTCTGTGTGTCTATTTTAGAGCCAGTACCAAGCTGTTTTTATAACCATGGATTTGTAGTATGGACTAAGATTCGGTATAGTAATACCTCCTGCAGTGTTTTTGTTACTCAGGATTATTTTTGCTATCCTGGGTCTTTTGTGCCTTCACATGAATTGTGAGATTGTTTGGTCAACTTTTTAAAGAATTGATTTAGGATTTTGATTGGCATAGCATTGAATCTGTATTGCCTTTGGTAGGATACTCATTTCTATGATGTTGATTCTGCCAATCCAGGAACATGGAAGGTCTTTCCACCTTTTGGTGTCTTCTGTAATTTCTGTCTTTTAGGGTTTTAAAGTTTTCATTGTAAAGGTCTCTTACTTCCTTGGTTAGTTTTATACCTAGGTATTTAATTTTTTTAGGGGCTATAGTAAATGGGATTGTTTCTCTCAGGGCTTTCTCCTTTCTTTCATTATTGTTTGCTTTCAGGAAATCTTGAATTTCCTTTTTAATTTCTTCCTGAATCCAATTCTCATTCTGCATCATAGTGTTTAGTTTCCAGGAATTAGTGAATTTTCTCTTGTTTGTTGTGTTGTGGATGTCAAACTTTAGACCATGGTGATCTGATAGGGTACAAGCTATAATTTCAACTTTCCTTCATATGTGGAGTTTTGATTTGTGGGCCAGTATGTGGTCTGTTTTGGAGAAAGTTCTGTGTGCTGCTAAGAAAAATGTGTATTCTTTGGTGCGTGGATGAAAAATTTGCTAGAGATCTGTGAGGTCCATTTCAGTAAGAGTTTGATTAAGTTCCAATGTATCTCTGTTAAGTTTTTGATCTGTTGATCTATCCCATGTTGAAAGGGTGGTGTTGAAATCTCCAAGAATTATTGTTTGGGCATTGATTTCTTGCTTTATATGCTGTAGGGTTTGCTTAATGAATGTGGAGGAACCCATATTAGGTCCATATCTTCCTGGTAAATTGTACCTGTGACTAAAATGTAGTATCCATCTGTGTCTCTTATGATTTTTTTTGGTTTGAAGTCCACTTTGTCTGATAGCATAATGGCTACCCCTGCCTGTTTCTTGGTTCCATTAACTTGCAGAATTTTGGACCAGCCTTTTATTTTTAGGATGTGCCTATCTTTTGTGGTGAGATAAGTTTCCTGAAGGCAGCAGATTGATGGGCTATGGTTTTTAATCCAGGTTTGTAATCTGTGTCTCTTGATTGGTGAGTTAATACCATTGACATTTAATATTATGGAGAACGTATTTTTAATTCTGGACTTTTTTATGTTTAGTGGCTTTCATAAGTGTATTATTTGGCTTTTAGGTTTTGGTTATATTATACTTCTATCCTCCTGGATAAGCTTGATTTTTGTTCAATCATCAGTATCATTTCTAGCATTTTTTGGTAGACGTCTAAGCCTTCAAGTTATCTTTGTGCTGGAAAACATTTCTTTCTCACTCGATCATGATGGATAGCCTGGGTTGAAGTACGTCTCTCCAAGCTCTTCTTGCTTTTACTGTTTCCTTTGAGAAGTCATTTGTTATTTTAATAGGTTTACCTTTACAAGTGACTTTTTTTTCCCCTTGAAGCTCTCAGCACCATTTCTTTGTCTTGAATGTAGAGTGTTTTGACTATTATTTGCCGTGGTGAATTTCTATTTTGATCATATCTGTTTGGGGTGTGGACTGCCTCTTGTATTTCGATGGGCCTCTCTTTCTTTAGATGAGGGAAGTTTTCATTTATGATAGTTTGAAAAATTTCATCAGGTGTGGTAGTTTGGGATTCTGGTTCTGATATTCCATCAATGCGCATGTTAGGCTTCTTTAGGGTGTCCCATAACTCTTGAATATTCCTCTCAAGTATCTTTTTGGCTTTAACAACCTTTTCCATTGAGCCGGTTAATTTTGCCACTTTGTCTTCAAGATCTGAAATTCTATTTTCCGCCTTGATAGTTCTATTGGTAAGACTCTCTGTTGAATTCTGGGTTGAGGATAACTTGTCTTTAGTTCAATTTTAAACTCTGCCTAGACTCTTTTAACTGCTCTATGCGTATTTTTGTTTCTTAAACTGTTTTTCTCAACTCCTCCAGGTGTCTGTTCTGTTTCTGTTCAAAGTGGTTGATGCGGATATTTAACTCCTCCAGGATTTCCTCTTTCATATCATTGATCATGGTAATTATCATGCTTTGAAAGTTGTTATCTTGGACCTGGCTTTCTTAGCTATTTTCTGTGATTTTGTTATGGTTGGGATCTGTCGCTATGGAGTTAATTCTTTCAGTGTGAGATTTTTTTTCTTGGGTTTTGTTTCTCATGGATCTACACTTTGACTTGGACATTGTTATTTTGTCTCTTGAGTCTTTACAGTTTCTATTTGTTTTTGACTGAACTGATTTAGTTGGTGTAACTGCTCTCTGGCAGTTATTACTAGTGGTTGCCTTGGACTTGGGTGCGTTTGTCTGTTGTTATTGTTATTTCCAAGATGAGGCTATTAAACTGTTAGGCCATCAATTAAATCAGTTTTAGTAGACAGGGGGTTTCTTAACTGGTCTGCGAGTGAGGAGCATTCAGGGCCAGGGGAAGAGGAGGAATGGCTAAGGATGATAGGCAGGCTTCATCTGGGACCTGTGGCATGGCCAGTAGTCTACCCAAGCCCTGGCCAGCTTTGGGGCTGTTCAGGCTGAATAGTGGGAGGGGCTGGAAGGAGCGGGTGACCTGGGTTCTGGTGGGGAGTACCTGGGAAGCAGGGTGCCTTACCTGGACCAGTGCGGGCATCTGTGATTTAATTTATCATGAGTTATTTTTGCAACTTTTTTTCTTGACTTTTTTAGATAGTTTGTTGTTAAAGTATAAAAATAATTATTTCAGCACAATTTTTGTGTTCTATAATTTATCTGAATTTATAAGTTAATGTTCAAAAAAATAAAGTCAGGTTACTTGTAGGACAAGTCCATTTTACTTCTTACTTTCTTTTACATTTGGACACCTTTTATTATTTTTACTTGATTAATTGAACCTGTAAGGACTTGTAATTGAATGGAATTAAATTTGTTAAATTAGATATGCATCTTGTTCTCAGTCTTTTTTTTTTTAAATTTTGGGTTTTTTAAAATTTTTTTATTATTATTTATTCAACTGTGTGCATATGCGTGTGTATGTGCCCGCGGCGTGTGTGTGTGTGTGTGTGTGTGTGTGTGTGTGTGTAGAATCACGGACGAATTCGCGAACCACCATGGACGCCTCCACCTCCTTCTGCCCCGGGATTCACAGGCTCCGCCCTACCAGGACCAGAAGCGCAGGCCGCCCCCGCTTCCGCCTGGCGTCTATACGTGGGATCTGGGATCCGAACTCAGGACCTTCCACCTGCAAGGCAGAGGTTTAACCTCTGAGCCACGTCTTCAGCCCTTGTTCTCAGTCTTATAGGAAAAGTTTTTAACATTTTTAAATAATATGTACGTTCACTTCATAATAATTTTGTATTGAGATTTTAGCATGAACAGATGTTGTGTTTTGTTACTTCTCATTCTGTTAATATAATTCATTACATCAAATGATATCCATATTTTAGAGCATGTTGAATTCCAGAGACAGCTTGGATGTCATGAATGAAATCTTTAATACACTATTAACCTTAGTTTACATTAGTGTTTTTAAGAGGACTAGTCCAAAACTTTCTTTTCCTTTTGTTATCTTTGTCTAGCTGTGGTATTAGGATAATGTTGATGTCAGGAAAAAAATAAAAGAATTCAGAGTACAATGTTGCATAGCAGTGGTAAAGTTGTTATATTTTCAAAAACCTTTGCTAATAAACGTGCTTTCAATCATTTATCACTAAATATGTCATGTTATCTGTAATATTTGCATGAATACTCTGTCATATTGTGAAATTTTTTCTGTATTTTTAATTTTCTGAGTGATATGAAAGGGTATTAGATTTTGGTCAAATTCATTTACTGGGTAGATGAGACATTCATGTAATTTTTTTCTTTCATCATTTCAATGTAATGAGTAATGAAATACATTCAATTTTAGATATTAAGCCATCCTAGTATTACTGGAATAAATATAACTTGACCACAGTAAACAATCATGTTGATGTGTTGTTGGATTCAATTTGCTAATTTTTTGTTGAGTTTCCATCTATATTCACTTATGGGATTTTAACCTGTAAATTTCTTTAATTTTACTAAGTTCATCTGGTTTTAGTGTCAGAATAATATTATCTTAATAAGATAAATTATAAGGTCTTCAAATATTTGGAAGGTTTTAAGAAGAGCAAATGATTTTTTAAGTGTTCATTGTGTTGGTATAACTAATTGGTGCCATTCGATGATAAACTTCTCCCACTTTAGTTTCTGTCTTCTGATTCATTCTGCATATTATAGGTCCCAAATTTTTCTATTTTTAGTCAAATTAGATAATTTGTATATTTTGAAGAATTTGTTATTTTCCAATAGGAAATCTCATATGACTAATAATTTTATAGTATGATACTGTTACTCAGTTGGTAGCAACATTCTTATTTTAATTTCTGATATCAGTTATTTGAAAACTCTCGTTTTTACTAGGGTAAATTAAGGTTTATAAATTTGGCTTATGTTTTCAAAGAAATAATATTTGTTTTCACTTATTTTCTGTATTATTTTTCTTCTTTTCTTGGTTTCTGTCTTAATTTCTTATTACTTTTGTTCTGCCAAGATTTATTGTAGTTAATTTGGCTTTTATTAGTTCATTAAAGTTAGTTGCAGATTTAGTATCATTCTTTATTAATTAAATTGTGTAATATAAATTATAATGTATAATATTAATTATATATTATACAAATATAAATATATAACATAAATTGTATATTAAATATCTATAAATTTACAAATATGAAGTCACCTGTAAGTGTTCATTTAGCTGATTGCCACAAGGTTTAGTATACTACTGCTCTTTTACTGTTTCTTTAATTTTTTTGTGATTTATTCTTTGATACATTAATTATTCAATAATATTTTTATTTAAGTCCAAGGTTTTGTGTCAAGATTTCCTTCTTTTGGATATTGATTTCTAACTGTATTACATTGTTATCAGAGAAGATAGTATTATGTCAATATTTTAAAATTGAAACTTATGACCCAACATGCCGATCATATTGGAGAATATTCCAAGTGCAAGTGAGATGTGTATTATGCTTTTGTAGGATGGAGTGCTCTAATTTTCTAATTTTCTTTTGCTTCTGTTTATTTTATATATCTTCTATTTATTTATGAAAAGCAAAGAGCTCTTTCCTATCATGATTTTAAAATGTTTTATCCTTACCTTATATTAATGTTTTGGAAAGTCCAGCAACTGAAGGAGGTATAGTCTTTCCAGAAATAGGCATATCAAAGTGGACCTTGAAGATTGATAACCCTGTCTTGCTTCCTGTAGTAGCTTGTTACTTACTCCCTCTGCCTCTCTGATGATGGCTGTGACTTAAACTATCTCCAGCTCTTCCTGCCCACCATGCCTTTTCCGCCATAATGGGTTATATCTCCTCTTTCTCTCTTAAACTGGTTGAGTGAATATTGTCTCATGCAGCAGAAAGAACTGTAACTGTAACATTTTGTGACCTTTTTGCTTATATTTTCTTAAAAAAATCTGTCCAATCTTTATGTGTAACACTTTAAAGAACTGCTTCAATAAGGGGATGATTTGAAAGTGAAGTTAAAATCACATTAGCTCATTCATTTGTTTCCAGATTAAGTTGTATTCTTTTTTTTATTTATTATTTTTTATTCAATTGTGCGTGTATGAATGTATGCGCGTGTGTGTATGTATGTGTGTGTGTAGAACCACAGACGAATTCGGGAACCACCATGGACGCCTCCACCTCCTCGTTTACTCTGCTCCGGGATTCACAAGCTCTTCCCTACCAGGACCAGAAACGCAAGCCGCCCCCGCTTCCGCCCGGTGTCTATACATGGGGTCTAGGATCTGAACTCAGGACCTTCCGCCTGCAAGGCAGAGGCTTAATCCTTGAGCCACCTCTCCAGTCACAAGTTGTATTCTTATAAAGATATTGCTGCTACTTATTAGTACATAAAAATAAAAATTTATATGGATTGTTCTTAAGGATAATCCATTGTCAACATCAATTAAACACCTAGATTAACTAATGCATATCTGCTGAGAATGAAAGGTAGGTTAATGCATTAAAAAGACATAAAGATTTTGCATTTCTAGAATCCAGAATTATTGAATCTGGAAATTTAAGCTATGTATTAAAATAGTTTCAGCACAAAAAGAATGGTATTTCAAACTTTGGTCTTCTCAAAAGATGATTTTGTTTTGCTTGTCAACTATTCCTCTAGAGTCTACTATATTTAACCTTTTCCTCTTATTATCTAATATGTCTATCTTTTACATAATTGCCTTCTTTGTACAAATTAATAGTAACCATATTTTGCATGTTTATAACTTCATGACATTAAATCATAATGAAGGTATGAAATTTGAGTTTATAAAATTTTCTGTATCTATACCATACTTGACATGTGACCTTGGCAAGTCAGTTTTACTTCTATTTAAACCTAAAATTTTCCTCATGTTATAAATGAAAGAGTAGGTGTTTAAGCTGTCAAAGACTAAGTTCTTAGCAACAAAGATTAAATTAGAGATCTATTTTTTCTTTGTCTGAGAAAAGTGACTTTTAATAAAGTTAGAATTATTGCTGCTCCTGAAAATTTTTCACACAAGAAGGCAATGTGGTTCCTGGTCTAGGCAAGATTATGGGTTGTACAATTTTTTCTTCTCTCACCAGGACACAGAACTAATATTAATTGTAACTATTGTTCCCAAAGCAAGCAAGGACTCAAAGAACACTGCACCAAATTCTTTGGAGAACAAAACTAATTTTCATTCATTTAGTAGGTGCCGCCTACCCAACATGTGGGAAGGGATTTCATATGTATACTGTTATATCAAGCTGTAGCAGAGAATTGTGGTTTTACTTAATACTATAACTGTCATCAATGGTGATACACATAGATACCAGTCCCTCAATATCATCTCCAGATAGCATTACTTACTATTGGTTTTAATCTTATAATCTCAGGGTAGCTTTCAGAACTAAATTTGAATAGAATAATGAGAATAAGAATGTCTTTCTTATTCTAGGGTTTCAATGGATTATTTTTCAAGGAGGAGCATTTCACTGCACGGTTCATTTGTGTCAGCCCAGAAAGTATCTCAAAATAGTGTAAAGTATCTATAAAAGACTTACTGGTCTCTTAAGATTCATCAACAAAATTATTATGGACCCAGAACATTTCTGCTATGTGACTCTGTAAACAAATGTGGTTATTCCTAGGAATGAAGATCTCAATTCTTTTCTTTAGTATTATATTTAACTATTCAAAACAGCTTAATCTACTAAAATAGATTTAAAAGATTAAAAATAAACTCTGTACATTTGAAATTTTGGGAAATGAATAATTAGGTTAAGAGAAGTTTCTAAATTAAAGTGATGTTGCTGACATTTTAATATTCAACTTAGCTCCATTTTCATCTTAATATGAATGCTTATAAAAGTTTTGCTGCTTATATAACTTATAAACCAATCACTGAAAGTTGATTATTTTTTCTTAAATTTTGGTAGTTTGGAAATCATTTTATATCCTAAACAGGTTTTTTAGCTTAATTCTGGAATATTTTCTGCACTGAATATTCACCAATGTTTGGATTTCAACTTACTGATGGTTGGAATTGTGTGCATGCTGGAGTGGAACAAGATTGTGCCCTGCAAAGTGGACCATGGCAGTGAGGGCCCCCTGAGCAGCTCATGAATAGAATTTGATGAAAGCCAGAGATGGCAAAAGATCAGATTATTTACATTAATAGAAAAACAGAAAAATCTGAGCCTCAGTGATAGTCGTAAATTAATCTCTTCCTTGAAAAATATTATCAGTAATAGATGAATAGTTAAGAATGGATTCTGACTAAAATACACTAAATGAGGCAATATTGGAAAATTTGGACCTATTAAGATCTTACTGGAAAAAGAAAACTCTGATAACATATGATCACTTTAAATAAAGTCTTCTGAGTAATTATACTGTGGGCTCTTATGCTTTGTTTATTTAGAGTTAATATATTTAGAGTAAACTTTTTCACATAGTATTAATGATGCAACTCATTCTTTTGCACATAGACATCCAGTCATTCAGCACCATGTGCTGGAAGATGTTTTACACTTTTTGAGTATCCTCATCCAAAATCAAGTGACTGCACTGTAGCTTTACTTCTGGCTTTTGCTCCTGTGTTCTATTTGTCCATCCTGCTGACATCATGTAATTACTCTTGCCTTGTTGCAACTTTGCAGTTGAGAAGCCTGGATTTTTTTTCTTTGATACTGTTTTAGCTTGTGGAGTTTCTTGCATTTTAATCTGAATTTTAGGATAAACTTATCTATGTGTATAAAAGAATCTTCGTAAGGTATATTTCACTCTGTAGATAAAATCAGTGTGATATATAGGATAGGCTAATTTTGGAAATTAAGTTTTTAAAATATTATTAAAATTTTCACAGTGTGAACATACTGTTATCCATTTGTTTAGGTGTTTTACAAGTTCTTTTCATAACATCTTTGTAGCTATCAGTATATAAGGCTTGTAGTTTCTTGGTTAAATTCATTCCTATTTTATTCTTTTTTGTGCCTTTTTAATTGAATTGTATTCTAAATATTGGAGATAGATTCTTCATTATCAGCATATAAAAGTGCAATTGATTACATATTCTGTGAATCTTGTGAGTTCAGTTAGGGTTTTGTGTGTATAAGATCAGGTACCCTTCAAATAAACATGACATTTTGACTAATAGGCTTGACAAAAACTTTTAGCACAGTATTTAAATAGAAGTGATGGCATGGAAAAGGAATTCCTGTCTTGTTCCTGATATTGGAGGTGTTCATTTGGAGGAATAAAGCTAGAATTCTTGTCTTGTTCCCGATTTCAATTTTTCATTCATAAATAATCTATGCGTTTTTCCCTAAATGCTCCTATCAAGTTAAAAGGGTTCCTTTTATATTTTCCTTTTAATTTTTTCTGTGTATATTGTAGTGTGTGCTTGTGTGTGTAGAAGAAAGCACTTGACTCTGTGTGTGTGTGTGTGTGTGTGTGTGTGTGTGTGTGCACCTGTAGATCCCCAAGAGTCAATTGGGAATCATGGGGGATTGTGCTACTTCCTTTAACTTTGCTTTGGGATTTCCCAGGGACTTCCAACATTGTCACCATTTTCTTATGACCTTTTTGTGTGAGATCTGGAATCTGAATTCAGGTCCTTTTGCTGAGGAGGCAAAGGCCTTAAGCCCTGAGTCATCTCTCTAGTCTTTCATTTTAATCATGAAAAGAGGTTGGATTTTGTTCAATGTTCTTTCCCTTTGTTGTTGGGATAATCATATCATTTTCCCTTTATTTTATTTACATGGTTTGTTACATTGATTTCCATTGTTGAACTAACCTTATATTCTTGTAAAAAGTTTGACTTTCATATAGTATAATTTTAGGCTGCTAGATTTGTTGGTTTTAAATTTTTGGATAATTTTACTGCAAATATTGTGCCACAGGGTTTTTTTGAGGTCTTTATCTAGTCTTCACATCAGGATGATTTTTTCTTAAAGTTGTAGGTAGCTTTTTTTTGTCTTTTGGTAATATTTTGAAGATTTGGTATTAAATTTAATTCAAGTGTTTTGTAGAATTTGTCAAAGAAACATGTTGCCATGAACTTTGCTTTATAGGATTTTAGAAATTATTATAACCATTAAAGGAAAACCTTGTAGTAAAAAGTGAAGCATACAGAAGTTGATTTTAGTCCAAATAGATTGCAACATAGAGTACTCAGCAACTCCAGACAAAGGATTAGTAATTTTAAAGTTCTAAGATAGGGTAGGGACTGGATTTTTGGTCATCAGTAATTGCTAATTGCTCTCATTCTAAGGAAAAAAAAAACTTTCCACTTTCTTCATAACAAGAGTCTGATAAATTGAAGCAAAGTAACTTGCTCTTACCTAATCCTAGAAACTAGAAGATTGGGACATTATCTTCCTTTGAGACCACATTTCAAAGAGATATTTCTCATGTCCTTGGGAAAACTAGTAAGGCATAAAAGTAACAAGAGGTAAGAAGATAAAAGGTAAAAGTGATAAAGATTTATAGTTGTATATTTTCTAACACGACCGATTTAAAAGTGAGGGGATCAGTATTCTTTGGTAGAGACGATGTCTGTCTAAAAGTTAAGGGCAGTATTAAGGCCACCTTGATCATAGCTTGGATTCTTTCCCCCTTGAAAGTATATTTAGACATTTCTGTATGTTATTAAGCTACTTTTAGCACTTTGAAGCTGTCATGGCTTGAAATGTGAGTCATCCCCCATAGGCTCTTGTGTTTGAATCTTCAGTTGCTTGTGAAGGTCATGGCACTTTTAACAGGTGGAGCCTTGCTGGAGGAAGGAAATTGCAGAGGGTGGGCTTAGAGGTTGGTTATCCCCACCCTGCTTCAGTTAGGTAGTTTGCTCTTGTAATTAGCAATTTGAGTCTCTCAGCTTCTATGATGGATGTGACTTTGCCTTTTCTACCATAGAGGACTGTCTACCCCCCATCCCTGGAACTGGAAGTTTCTTTCTCCTTTAAGTTGTGATTGAGTGTTGTCTCACTGTAACATAGAAGAATAATAGCTACTGTAGCTTTCTAGAGATTTCTCAGTTTCATGTAGATTTTCTAAATTCTGAAGAACATCTACTCTTTGAACTTCCTTTACTTCTTTTCTAAATTCTGAAAAATATCTACTCTTTGAACTTCCTTTACTTCTTAGTTTTCTAAAAATCTGTGGCAATATGCCTTCTTTCCTTTTTCATTCATTGGAGTGTGTAATATATAGATCTCTAACAACTAATGTAAGTAGTATCATATAATAATATAAGCAAATGACTTGAAAATTCCCTAAAAGGAATGAACACACTGAAGTTTTAAGGCTATATCTTCAAATAAATCTATTTTGTTTACATTATCAAACATAAAGGCATATTTATAATATGATTTTTATGTTTTTAATATCTATTGAATCCATAGATATTAGACTCTCTCTCTTTCCTCAGACTGATACTTTATTTGATTTTAAGTGTCTGTTAGTCTTGTTAGTGTCTGAATTATTGATTTTCTCAGAAATCAGCTTATGTTTCAACTGATTTAATGTGTTACCCTTCTGTCTTTCATTTCACTGGGTCTAGGTATGATCACTGTTACAAGAGACACATCTGGACCTTGAAAATCTACCATTCTATACCAAAAAATATAAGACTATCATTCTTGCCAGAGACATTATTTCATCTTTTCATATTGTTTATTACATGGTTTAGGGAAATTACACCTGAAGTCAAGCTTTTTTAATTTTTTTCCCATTTTAGATACACTTATTTGAAACTTAATTTTATAATCAACATTTACATACTTGTCAAAATGATGATCAATAATTAACAACCCAGCAGCTTGTAGAGACTGACATCCCACAGCAACATGACTGGTACACAAGCACATGAATGGGGCTCACTCACTACCATTTCTTTGCTCTGTATCCATCCATCTCGGCAGCTCCAAGACATTATGATGTGGATATATATATATATATATATATATATATATATATATATATATATAAAATGTGTGTGTGTGTGTGTGTGTGTGTGTGTGTGTGTGTGTATTTCTTTGGCTGTCTCATTTACTATAGTGACTATGCAAATATCACGTATTAATTTGACCTTGTGGTCATGGTATAGCTAAAAAAGGGTCTGTAGAAACATGAGAAAGCTAAGGGAAATTTTGTCTAACATCAACAGGGATTTTCTCTTTCATGTATACTATAAGATCCTCATTCATTCTGCATATATTTACCTATATATAAATTGATCTGTAACACATTATTATTTTTGATAAAGTAACATTTTGTTTTTGATGCTGGTAGTTTAACACAAGCACTCAAACATAGTAGGTAAGTATTCCCCCTCTGAGCTAAATACCTGCCCTAGTCCATTTTCTTCGAAGTAAATTTAGGTAATATTTAAATCACATAATTTCCATTTATGATACACATTACTTTTTTGTGTTCTTTTAGATTTTCTTTTGTTATCACTTTCCATCTTCCTTGAAAACCTTTTTTAAAAAAAAATGAACTGTATAGTATCTGTTGGCCAGTGATGAATTCTTTCAGTTTTTGTGTATGTGAAAAATCGTTTTTGCTGGGTAAAATATTGTAGAATGACAGATTTTTTTTTCTTTTGCTGTTTTAAAGATGTTGTACTATATTCTCAATTTCATGGTTTCTGATAACAAAGCTTCTGGTGTCTTTATTTTTGTTTTTCTGTAATAATTTGTTTCTTTCCTGGCAGATATTTGAGATTGTACCTTTATTACTAGTTTTAAGCCTTTGATGTGTCTTAGTGTAATTTTCTGTACATGTCTTGTTCTTTTATCACATTAAGATTATTACATATCTGAGTCTATAGTTTGATTAAATCTGCAAATCTATGTGCTACTAATTCTTAAAATATTTTTTCTGACCTCATTCCTTTGGATGTTCCAAAAGCATGTATATTTTATTGCTTGAGCATTATTTGTTTCATTCATGTTCTCATCAAATTTTGCCCTTTTAAGCATAGTTTGCCTTTGAGAGTTTTTATGGTTTTATAATGTCTTTGAATTCATTAATCATTTCTGTAGCACACAGTCTACATTTAATCTGATCCAGTTCATTTTATATGACAAGCATGGCAGGTTTCATCTCTAGGAGTGTAATGCTTTTCTTTTTCATATCTCACGTGACTGTCTAACTTTTTCTTAGATTCTTTAACATATGTGATATAATTATAAGTAAATAAGTGTCCTTATCTACTAACTGTACAGCTTGTGTTCTTTCTTTGATTTTTGTTCTTCCTCTTTAGAGGTAACTATACTTTACTGACTCTGCATGCTTAATAATTTTTCTTAAGATGCTAGGGTGCTATTTGTTCAGAGAAGCAAATAAGTTACTTAGAAATAGTTTAATCCTTTCAATTCCTGTAGGATTTATTTAGACAGGACCAGAACTGCACATTTAGTGTATGATTAATTTTATCCTGCTACTGCAGCAAGTCCTTTTGTTGTAGTTGCTGTTGTTCTGTAAATGATGCCACATAAGTTTGTGATAAGATTCTTTTTCTACAGCAGCCATAGGCTACAATACACTAAAAATCCCCAACTTTTTATGAGTCTGTTTCATTATTCTCTTTAATGACTTATAAAGTTCCTTCCTTCCATCCCCTAAGATCTGGATAGTTTGTCTTAAGGCATATATGCCCACTGATGAGGACTCAGTGAGTATCCAAGAGTTGGCTCTCTGTAACGCCTCTGTCTTGCTCCCCATCTTCTAAACATGAGGATCTAGAGATCCCTGCTTATACTGGTTACTCTTGTCTCTTGCTGTGAAAAACAAGTAAGGCTAAGACAACTTAAGGGGAGAAAGTGAGATTTATTCAGCTTATAGTTCCAGAGGGAATATATGGTCTGTCCTTGCATAAAGACACATGACTGACTGGAAGAAACTGGAATAGTTCTATGTCATGTCCATCAAGGAGACTAAGCTGCAAAAATGTCAACTCTAAGAGCAGATATTTCTGAGAAGTAGGGTGGAATTAATACACCTCAAGGTCTACCCTCTGTGACTGCCATCCTCCAGCAATTCTCCACCTCTTAAAGGTGTTATGACCTTCTCAAACAACTAAAGATTCAAACATATGAGCCTATGGGGGACAACTCGCATTTCAAACCATGTACTGCTATAATGTGACGAAGCTCTCCTCACTGTTCTGTGCCTGGGAAACTACCAGCAGTGAGCCAGAAAAATAAAAAAAAAACTTCACCTGGTATCTGGAATGTCACTGTTCAATGCATTTTCCTAGAAAAAAAGTTTGTATAAAATTTCGTATTTATTATAGAATTAATCATATTTTATAACATTTAAAATTTTTGAATTAACTGTATTTATGATCCCTTCATTGCTATTTTTTCTTGGTTAATTTTATCATGTAGTTACCAGTTATGTTAGGCTTTTTACAACTTTATTTTGGATTGATTAATTTTATTTTCTCTTTATTTTATGTTATTTATGTTTGATATGTTCTTTTTATTCATTATGCTCTTCAAATTAAATATATTGGGCTGCACTGTTTCACACTGTTTTGGTTGTTTACATTTTCTAACTACCCCAAACTGTAAGAATTCTCTATGCAATACTTAATCAGAAAATTGTTGTACTATAGGTGTATTGTTAGTGATTTCTAGAGATTTCTTTCTTTTTCTTCATAATTAGTAAAGTAATGTTTATTAAAATTTCTAATATTCTTCTAATCTGCTTTTCAATCCTTCAAGTTCATTCCTCTGGTGACTCTTATATAGAATCGAATATCCCCACTTTTCTGCTCTCATCTCTTACTAGATCACCTTTGTAGTTTTGCCCAGGTGTTAAGAGCTTTGCTCTTCTATTTTACCCTGTTTTCCCTTTGCTCCTCAGTGCTTGATACTTTTCCTCCTGCTGTGATACTTTTCTAAATCTCAGCCAGTTTCTTTTTCCTCAGCACTGCAGTGTGGAGAGAACTTTTCCTCCATATTTTTCAATACACATAGGTTCTTTTCTTTAAAACATGCATGAATGTTCACAAGTGTGTAGCCTGCATATGTATGCATGTGTGTGCTAGACCTGAGATTGACATCAGATGTCTTCTTGAATTATTGCTCACCTTTTTAATCAGACCATGAGACAGTTTCTTTCCACTGAAACCAGGAATCATTAATACAGTTAATCTGGCTAGTCAGCTTATTCATGTGATCCTATCTCAGCCTTCAAAGCCTCATGAACCCAGTCAGCATTTCCATGGGTTCTGAGAATCCAAAATTCATTCTCCACTATTATGAAGCAGGAATTTTGTCTTTTGAGCTATCTCCTGAGTCCAACCTGGGTTATTTAGCTTTAACTCTTCCTCTTTTTCTCTTTTTCCCAATGTACATAGAAACAGTTCAAGGATTTTTCTGCCTGTGGATGGGAAATTTCTTCCAGTGATCAGCAATTACTAATTTACCAGAAATTTTCAAAAAATTTCATTTTTTTTTCTTTTAGATTTTATCATTTAAAACTGGCCTCAAAGTGTTGTTTCTTCAGGTCCAAGGACTGAAAGATAGTGTTAACTTGAAAATTTTTCCTTTGTATCAGTACTGATATACTGGTCTGCACCTCTTTTGTCAATCTTCAAAACTTATAGCTAAGGAACATAATGTACCAAAATCAATCATGTGTTGATTCAATGTTTCCTCATAAGGCTGTTTATCCATTATTTTTATATAATTCAGTCAACATCTCTTTATCTGCAAAATCACCTTGCAAATATCATTCTAGATAACTGAAGTAACTCTGAACTACCTGGGTCTTCATTTCTAACTTGAAACTAGATGATAAGTAACTGACAAGAGTTACCTAGCCTTGAATCTTCCAATAGTTAGATGTCATACTTTTGAGATTTCCTATAGATTTCTTCACTGATAGAGGACATGACTAGTGCCAACACTGAATCGTAACTCATTCAGATATATATCCTACCCCGATTTTCCTATATTCACTCCCGATTCTGGAGGAATATTTTAGTGTCCTACAAATAAGGCAGCTGGAAGCTGTGTTTATAACATTTTATGGTGAATCTTGTTGTATAATGAAAAAGCAAAAGTACAATCTGTTGATATGGCTGCCCACCATTACCATTTGCCATCTGTTACTTGACTCCAGCATTCATATTTGCATATAGATCATGATCAACCTCAGGCAGGTTCCTTGTCACTGGTGACATTGATCTCATGCAGACTTTTGGTTCAGTCAGAGGCACTTACAGTAGTTTTTGCCAGTCTTACTTATTTGTCCTGGTATAAGTGATTCCCACATGCTACAGTCAGTGTCTGAATAAGCAAGACGAGGCTTAGTCTGGTTGAAGAGACAAGGCAAAGCCCACAGTGGATCACCTAGCAAGCTCTCAATTCATTCACAAGATCTACACAGAGCTGTGATGAACCATGAAAGGTGGATGCATGGGAGGTGATCCCTGCTGTGCAGTGGATTTCTTAGTTTCTTGGATTTTTTTCAATGATATATCAATGGAAAAGATTCTCAAGAATTTTTTTAAAATCTGTGGATTCATCATAAAACTATAGCAATGTTTAAAATCCCTAGCCATTTTTACTCTTTTCTAATTGGTGGAACTTTGCCAGTTGCTATCATCTGGTAGCTTTCCTGTGCCACTCTATGCCAATGAATTTGAAAAAAGTGGGAAGATTTTTTCCAAACTGACCAACAGCTTAAGAAGTGGTTACTAATATTTATTCCTGAGCCTTGGAGAAAACAATTATTTCATCTAATTAAGCCAGCATTTCTGGTTAATCAGTATCTTGAATTAACTTTTTAAATTTTAATCAACAAAAAGTGTCAGGTTGTCCCTGAAATACCTTGGATCATGCTTTCAAATTAATAGGATGCTTCAGAGCATGAGAGAAAAATTATTTATCCTGACAAACCATGGATATTTTCTTAACTTGTTTAGAGTAGAAAGGAAAATAAGGACAAAGGAAGAAGATTGGAGAGGTGTGTGTGTGTGACAGAGAGAGAGAGAGAGAGAAAGAGAGAGAGAGAGAGAGAGAGAGAGAAACTGTTCAAATTGTGTTGGCTTTTTAAAAAAGTATGAAATGGTTATTTGCTTGATATTTTCTTTTTTCTGAACACATGCATTTGTGTACATGTGTGCATATATGTGTTTCTCTGTGTTTGTGTATTTGAGGACAGTTGAGTGCATGTGTGTGTGTGTACACACGCGCGCGCCTGTGACATCAGGAATCATCTTGTTGCTCAACCTCCTTATTGCTCTGTCTTCCAGGGCTGGAATTAGAGGCTACTGCTATTTCCACCCAGTATTTTTCTATGGGATCTGAAAATCTGAACTTCAGAACCTTTTGCATTCAAGGTAAAGGCTGCAACCTCTGAGCCTTGTGTTAGTATTGATATACTGGTCTGCATTGCCTTGACTCCTCTCCCCACTATCAATCTCCCCATTCCTTGTTTGACATTTTCAAGACATGTATCTGCTAAAGTAGTAAATTTCATATACCAGGACAGATTAGAGACTGCTAATACTGTTTACAAATGAGACCTTCCAGGTGTCATTTTTCTTTGGCTAGCAATAAGTGAACTTCCAATTCCTAAACTTACTTTGTTTTGTCAATTATATTCAAATTCTACTAAAATGTCTCCATCTTCAACCACTATTTGTAGCATCAATTTGGCCATATCTGTTGAAGATGGATATACAAATATTTAATGATTTTAAGTGTATATATGGAGAGACATTTGCACAGGCATAGAGAAGTCAGATACATGCATGTACATGCAATCCTTTCCACAAGAGCGAATGCCTAGAGAAAAATCTTGATAAATTTTGGTGATGGCATATATAGTCATTAAAGTCAATAAACTTCATTCAATACACCAATATGAATAGGCTTCATAAACAAAGCATTGAGTGGAAAAAACAAGTTTTATAGAAATAGAATATATTAAATTTTTAAAATTCACAGAATGATGCAAGCATTGTTAGTGCATTATTTTACACATAAAAGTGTTAAAAATAAATTCAGATGGATAAATTATAGAAGCATCTAAGAGGTTTCTCTGCTATGTGTATGAAAGTTTTCTCTGCTATATGTATATGAGAGAAAGATAAATGCAGTGAATACTAAGAGATCTTCAGTTGTTTCAGATACATTTTGTTAAATAAAAAAAGCTTGTAGCAAATCAAATGTTATGACTTATTGATTATTTATTACTCTGGATGGTTATTGCTATAATACATCTTTATTTTAAAATATATGGATATATAAAATTGTTTCTCCTTTCTATTCTAGCATTTCATTTAGTATTTATTTATTCCAATCATTAATTCCTTTGTTGGATATTTGTTGGGCATTTTCTGTGCATCAGGGTTCAATAGGCTGAAAATCTCAATATGCATACACTCAAATAACATGTGATATAATCGTCTGCATACTATAGAAGAAGAGACTGATTCTAAGCAGCATATATATGGGGGAGAGGGCTGGTTGAAGTGAACAAGGATCAATATCGTTGAGAATTCAGGAAGACTTCCAAGAATTAGAGAAATCTTCCCCTTGTTGGTGGTTGGCTTCATTAAATTCCTGTTCATTGTTCAGGTAGGGTGCTCTAAGCAGAGGGAAGAGAGATGTGAAACCTTATGGTATACTCAGAGAGCAATATGACACTGTTTTTGAAATCAGTGGGAGAGAATTCAAGGGCCAAACATTTGATGATTTTATGATGGATAAGATCTCAGCTTGTGATCTTCCTGGGAGCAGCTACAGGCAAGTGAGGAGAGACAAAGCTGTGAGACATGGCTAAAATGCACTAAGTGTTCACTATAGAGAATGCTGGGAAAGAGAATTGGGAAGGACAAGTCATTTCAGAAGGAAGAAAATTGAGTCATAATTGTATTTGGTTTATTATCAGATCTATTTCATAATATATAACTCTCGGTTGTATGGCTCACAGAAAATCAGATGTATAACAAGATGGGTTATTTGGGAGCTTTTATAAAGGGAAGCATGACAGAGTTTTGACTTTCATTAAAGGCAAGAGAACCATGAAGTACCTTATTATGAATTATGTTTTTCATTTCATTTATCATTTACAACAATATTGGATTGAAAGATTCTTTCATAAGAAATTATGTGACAGCAAAGTTGTGGAGTTTGTAGAAAAAAAGACAGCCTCTAATTCCTTCTCTCTCTCTCTCTTCCCCTTTTCTCTCTCTTTCTCTCTCCCCTTCCCCTCCTTTTCTTCCCTATCTCCTTCTCCATTACTCTCTCTCCTCTCTCCAAGTGGAATTTCTAAGGTTTAAAGAAAGAGAATTATGTTTATTTAACTCTTTTGGGAAGACAAAGGGGAGTTAATGAGAATCTTGTGAGACTCTGAAGGAGGCTTTCTATCACATAATAGCAATGGGGAAGGCAGGCCAGCCAGGAAAAGTATTGCTTAAATTGCATGTTGTGGAGGAGTGCTTGGGGAGTTTTGAGATGGCCAGAAATAGAACTGTTCCTCAAACTTTCTAGGCAGACCAGGTGCCACCCAATATAGGGACTAGGTTTTTTCTGTGCACAGCTGGCTGTGGGTGGAACAGCTATATCCACCCAGGCTGTGAATTGAAAACTAATGTCTTTGAAACTATCTTGTTTTGAATGTATTCTCTTCTGCCTTAGCCCATGAGTTAAGTTAGCTAGCTATCAGCACTGGTTTTTGTTTTGTTTTGTTTCATTTTGTTTTTTCTTGCCGTGATTGCTTGGATGAGTTTGGTTGATGTGGTTTCTGAACTGAAGATTGAGTGCTGTGCCTTTCCCTTCACCTAGGTCCACCCCCACATTCAGAGTTTGCACATGCCTAAATTCATTGAACACTGAAAGTAGGCATGACTGTCATAAAGAAGGGGACACAACGATCATAAAGGATGAATGACCACTTACACCACTAAGAAGTGATAGAGTAACTTAGCCCATAGTGAACATTGTTGTATACTCCCTGGGAGGATAGAATGTCACTATTTCGGTCGGAGTTTGGAAACTCTCTTGGTTCTGTTGTGAGTGGAAAGATTTCTTTTGGCCCATATTCTCCATTCTCTTACCTGCCTTCTTTCTTCGACTCTGTCACACAAAGAGCTTGGAGAATGTGGAATGCTACATCTTCCCATCTTCTGCTGCAAATACTGTGTGTGTGATAGGGCTGGGTTCAGGATCACACTTATATTCAAACCTAGAATCTTCCCTTACTCCTCTCCAGTTCCTTCGCTGAGGTCTTCTAATTGGTTGTGTGGAACAAAGGCAATGATAGTACAGGGCAAAAGGTTCTAACAGCGACCACGCCCCCTGCAGGAGGTCATTAATCAGAGGACAAAGAAAGCATAATTAGAGCCTGTCTTCACAAAACTTACAGAGAAAGTAAAGCGTTTATGTTTTTCCACATGGACTAACACTGGTGCACACTCACTGGTATCTTGGCCAGAAGAGCAGAGCCTGAGGAACCCTGCTGGCCGAAGGAAAGCTGCTCTCCTTCTCTTACCTAGGTATCTCTTGATAAAAGCATAGCTTACATTCCATTAATTGCCATGAAGCTAATTACTTCCATAAACACCACCTAAAAGGTTTTCATTTTTAAATGCTTTATAGTGAGGGATGTAACATTTTTGGAAATCTGCTCTACATGGAAGTTTGCCATTTATCTTGTGGCAAGCTATTTAAAAACAGTTGTTGAATTTAAAAATTACATATTTTATTTTTAAAAATGTAAATATTTTAAGTTTTCTAAATATTTTCATCAGGGAAATGTATTTCAGCAACATTCCATGGAGCAGGTCCAAATATTTCCCTCTCAAAAAAAAAGGTAGCATTTAAACAATAAGTGAGAAAGTAAATGCTATTATAAAATATACTGTGAAGAGTAATTCAAAAATAGATTTTTTTAAAAAAAACTATTCTTTAAGTTTTACTGATAACTATAATACCACTTATAAAGGAATCTCTTATAAAAACAAAAATACGTACAAAATTGAGGAATTAAACACCATCATCTGTTTGAAAAAAACTTCAGTGAATTTTGATCTTATTTAAAGACATCATATATTATCGTCTTCCCATTTGTCATAAGAACAATTTATATAA